>PVJC01002622.1:67731-77760 GCA_004026665.1 Murina feae
GGGGGGGGATAAGGACACATATGTAATACCTTAATCAATAAAGAAAAAAATGCAAAAAAAGAAGAATAGGCATTTCTTGGCCAGCATGACTTAGTGTTTGAGCTTCAACCTATGAACCAGGAGGTCATGGTTCAATTCCCAGTCAGAGCACATGCCAAGGTTGTAGGCTCAAACCCCAGTGTGGGGCATGCAAGAAGCCGGTCAGTTATTCTCTCTCGTCATTAATGTTTTTATTTCTCTCCCTCTCCTTTCCTCTTTGAAATTAATAAAAATATATTTTTAAAAAAGAATGATAGGCATAGATGTATGTGTATGTGTTTTACATAAGTTATTGCTCCTCTCTGAGCCTCACATTTCTTGGCTTAAAATGAGAGCCAACGAGCCTTCCTAGCAGGATGAATAACAATAATTTAGTTGGAAGAAGGGAGTGATATTCATTCCAGATAAAACAAAGAAGGAGAACAGAAACAACATATACAGTGCCAGTACAGTACATATAACAGACCTCCAATAAGTGAGAGTTACTATTGCTGTTGTTATTATAATTCACTAGGGGCCTGGTGCACAAAAATTTGTGCACTCAGGGGGGTCCCTCAACCTGGCCTGTGCCCTCTCGCAGTCTGGGACCTCTCAGGGGATGTCCACCTGCTGGCATGCCTGGCCAGCCTGGCTGAGGGGCTGATGGCTGTTTGCAGGCTGGCCAAGCCCCCCAGTGGGGACCCTCACCCCATGGGGGTGTGGCCAGCCTGAGTGAGGGGCTGAGGGCCATTTTCAGGCTGCCCACAGCCCCCATTGACCCAATGTCCCAGCGAGGCTAGCTGGAATCAGGTTTCTGGGGTTTACTTATTTTCTATAATTGAAACCTTGTTGCTTTGAGCTGAGGCCTAGGCAGGCACAAAGCCTCCTGTTTGCTTCAGCTCTGTGGCTTCTATAATTGAAACATTGTTGCCTTTAGCAGAGCCCTGGCTGGCCTAGGCAGGCAGTTTACTCCTGATGCAACGAAAGCCTCCTGTTTACTCTAGCTCCGTGGCTGCCGGCCACCATCTTGTCTGGGTTAATTTGCATATATCTGCTCTGATTGGCTGGTGGGCGTGGCTTAGGTGTCTTGGAGTGATGGCTAATTTGCATATTATTCTTTTATTAGATTAAATGTGAAGCCTGCCCTCTGCCCTTCTATTGCTCTTGGGAGGGAGGAGGGCACATTTGCTTTTTTGCAGGAAATTTTGGAGTAAAAACAAAGAAATAAACAAACAAATAAAAAACACAGAAACAAGGGCATATGCAAATTTGGTATGTTCAAACTGCCAAGATATTTCCAAATCCATATCAATAGTATGTGTTGCAGTTTTCAAAGCTGTGCCACAGTTTTATCTCATTGGATCCTTACAATAACCTTAGGAGAAGGATGGGGAGATCCAAACTTCCCTCTTTTATAGGTGAGGACACAGAGATACAGAAAAGTTAATTTCTTGTTTCAAATAATATAGATAGTAATTAGCAAAGCTTGGACTAAAAAAATATATTGATTCTAAGCCTTTCCACTTTCTAAAATGACACTGTGTCCATGCAACATGTCAAACCCATTATATCATCACGAAGAGAAACCCAACGCTAGATCTCTGCATACCAAGATCACTCTCTTTTGAAACTCTTAGGTACTCCACGTTCAAGAGGCCAGACCATCTGCCTTTTAGCAAGCTATTTATAAAAAAACACAAATAGCTCACCAGCTTGGCTCAATGTTAAACATCAACCTATGAACTGGGAGGTCACGGTTCGATTCACATGCCTGGTTTGAGGGCTTGCTCCAATCCCGAATGTGAGATATGCAAGAGGCAGCAGATCAATGATCTTCTCTCATCACTGATGTTTCTCTCTCTCTCTGCCTTCCTCTCTTAAATCGATAAAAAATATAATACATGTATTTTTTTAAAAGCCAAATATAATACCATAAACCTAGATATGGGTTAACAGGATCCAAATAAAAAAATAGCAAATTACAACTCATATTCAATTAATAAGAGAAATTCATGATTACTTTTACTTGGAGTGAGGATATCAAAATGTTTCTGTACCTCATCTGTAAAAAATATTATAAGTATGTCCCCTATATAAATATGTATACACAAATATATGCATTTCAAATTACATTGACATAATTCAGTTACCTAGATAAAACTAATATAGTATGTATACAATAAAATACACACTCAAAATAGTAACCTTTAAAGAATGACATAAGTATGCATTAAAATATTATTTTTTTTCTCACAGTCCAATTGCTTAGCATGCAGTTGCATATATATCCTAATTTGATGACAGTTGACCTAGAGAGTCAAACCCAAGGCCATTGTAACAACAAAGTCCTCCATAATCTGGCTTGCATTCGCATGTTAGTGCAAGCACCCATACATGTAGGTATAGTACTTGTGTATGTGTCTCTTCCCCGCTAGATTGTAATCGTGGGGGAACCAATACATTATTCTACTTTTATATCCCTCCTCACTCTTTGTTCCCTGAGACACCTCTCTAATGGGGTCACTAGACCTTTTGCTCTAAAGGGGCGTAGCTCTGCAGAGGAAAAGAATTATTTCATCATACATATTTTTTAAATGCCATGGCTTAAGTACAAGCCAGAGGAAGAATTCAAAAAAACAAACAAAAAAAAAACAAAAAACAACACACCAAAAACCTTAAGAATGAGTTTTCCTGGTCACAGAAGAGATAAGAACTCTCTGGGCAAGGAGATAATCAAGAGAGTTAGAGATAAAATAGGAAAATGGGTTTCTGAGGAAAGACCCTGATGAGACAGCATTTCATGGGCAGGAATCGTGAAGGCAGCCTTGCCAAATCTCTTGAGGCCTTGAAGTGCAACAAGACAGTGGTCACGATGTCCCTGTATCTGAAAAAACTGTGGGGAATTAGCTGAGGAAGAAAGCCAGTCAGGGCAGGGGGGCACCACAGTGAAAAGGAACATGCACCAAATGGCCTCAGGCTAGATTGGAAGCGGACATGCCAGCAGAGGGCCAAGGGGAAAGATGCCTAGACTCAAGGTGCCAACAAGGTTGAACATCCAATAAATAACAATGTATACAGGCATGTAGGTATCCCCTGGAGGCCATACATGCTTCATGAACACTTGGAAACATGATCCTGTCCTGGAAGAAGGGGATAAACAATCCTAACATGAGATGGATGGAGAACACTTGGGATTGACATGGTTAAATTTTCTCCCGTCGAGTGGAAATGGGGTAAAATCCATCTTCTGTTCAAAAAATGACTAAGAAGAAGCAGATTAAGTTTGCATTCCTTGGATGCATTTTCCCCAAATTAGAGTGTAAGCCAGTCCTTTTGAGCTTTAAAACTAGCATAATCTTCTTTTCCTTGCTGACATATGTTCTATTGAATATCTTTCCTCAAAATAAACCAGTTTCGCCCACGTTGAAAATCTGTCAAGGCAGGTTTCTCCCCCTTTTCCAGTGATCTCAAGTACTGGAAGGGATGCCCTGGCAGTCAGGAACATCCCTACTTACTGCCAGGTGGTGCCTATTCAAATGGGCACAGAGCCCATGAGGCATCTGTGGCTTAAGACCTAAGTGGCATCAGCCGCACCGTTCCCCAAATTCTTTTTTTTAAAATCCTCATCCAAGTATATATTTCTTATCAATTTTCTTAATTGATTTTTTTTGAGAGAGAGAAAGAGAAAGAGAGAGAGAGCACTCAATGTGAGAGAGAAATATAGGTTGGTTGCCTTCTGTACCTGCCCTGACAATGAATGGAATCCACAGCCTAGATATATGCACTGACTGACTGGGAATCAAACCAGCAACCTTTCAGTGTATGGGGCAATGCTCCAACCAACTGAGCCACACTGGCAAAGGCCCCCAACTTCTTGAAGGACAACTCCCTGCCTTTCTCTGTGATAATGTTAGACTAATTGGCATCAAGTACTGCTGCTTTTCCTTTAGCTATATATTCAAAGTTTGGAGTTTTTATTTCTTTTTCTATTAAATCTGTATTGGGTGAGTAAGACTCAGATTCAGAACTAAATGCTATTTTTAATTCTTTATTATTGAAAGTATTACATATATCCCTGTTTTTCCCCATTGATACTTTCTAGCCCCCCCCCCCAGGCCTTCACCACACTATTGTCTGTGCCCATGGGTTATGCATAGATGCATACAAGTTTTTTGGTTGATCTCTTCCCACCCACTCATCCCTGCCTTCTTTCTGAGATTCGACAGTCTGTTCCATGCTTCTATGTCTCTGGGTGTACTTTGTTCATTAGATTCCAACTGTCTTATGTATTATGCTAAGTGAAATAACCCAGTCAGAATTTTTATTTTTGGTGCTTTGGCACTGTCTCAGTTTTCCTCCTTTTCTGTGTATCATTGTGAGTGCAGCACATTTTTCACACATTGATGTACCTTATCTATTCTTGTGCATCACTGCTGCTGTCAAATGATGGACCTCATATATGTCTGCCACATTCATCATTGTCTCACTATTCACATGTTTTACATTTCTCTTTCATTACTATGATAGGTCTCTATTCTGTAATACTTTCAAATTTTCACTCTCTTTGCATCAGGCATAATTAGGTTAATAATCTTGATGAAATATTTCAAAATTCTGGAAGAATACATCAATCCACATAAAAAAGCATGCTAAGTACATATATAATTATAAATGCAAATATAAATTATAATTACATAGTTATAAATTATATATAATTAGCATGCATTATAAATTATGAGCATCATATATCTAATCTAATAAAAGAGTAATATGTAAATTAACCACCACTCCAAGACACCTAAGCCACGCCCCCAGCCAAGCCACACCCCCAGCCAATCAGAGCAGCTGTATGCAAATTAACCCAGCCAAGATGGAGGCCGGCAGCCTCAGAGCTAGAGCAAACAGGAGGCTTCCATTGCAACTGCCTGCCTAGGCCAGCTGGGCCTCTGCTCAAGGCAACAATGTTTCAGTTATAGAAGCCATGGAGCTGAAGCAAACAGGAGGCTTCATTGCCTGCCTAGGCCTCCACTTAAGGCAACAAAGTTTCAATTATAGAAGATAAATAAACCCTAGAAACCTGATTCTAGCCAGCCTCACTGGGACGTTGGGTCAATGGGAGATGTGGGCAGCCTGAAAATGGCCTTCAACCCCTCACCCAGGCTGGCCAGACACCCCAGTAGGGACCCTAACCCTGAAGGGACTGTGGGCAGCCTGAAAGTGGCCCTCAGCCCCTCATCCAGGCTGGCCACATCCTCATTGGCTGAGGGTTCCCACTGGCAGGCTTGGCCAGCCTGCAAACAGCCAACAGCCCCTCACCCAGGCTGGCCAGGTACGCCAGCAGGTGGACATCCCCTGAGGGGTCCCAGACTGCGAGAGGGCACAGGCTAGACTGAGGGACCCCCCGAGTGCACAAATTTTTGTGCATTGGTCCCCTAGTATTATTATATGTATACTAGAGGCCCAGTGCACAGATTTATGCGCTGGTGCGGGGTCCCTTGGCCTGGCCTGTGCCCTCTCACAATCCAGGACACCTTAGGGGATGTCAGACTGCTGGTTTCAGCCTGATCCATGTAGGCCAGGCTGAGGGATCCCACTGTGCATTAATTCATGCACCAGGCCTCTAGTGTGCATGTAAGATCTTTGGTTAGTCTCTTCTCGCCCTCCCCACTTCCTTCTGAGATTCATTAGTCTGTTCCATGTTCCCATGTCTGTACATTGAGCGTTTTCCACTGGTAGTCAGTGCATGTAATAGCTACCACTCAAATAGTCAAACAGTTGCTTAGGCATATATATATATATATATATATATATATATATATATATATATATATATAGAATGTATGTGAGCTTATTTCTGATAGATCATATTCACTCTAACCAACTATAAAATTTCAATATTAACTTAAATATGTGACATTAAAGAAGTGTCAATATTTCAGAGTTTGCCTATGGCTATACAATTGAATAAAATGTTACAGAACAATTTTTTAAATATGAGAGGAAATAGTATCAAGTAGATTATTGTATTTTCTCCCTAGATGTGTCCTCATACATTCTAGAGGAAAAAAACTAATTTCTCATATGAAGACTAGAATGGATATATTTCACATTCAGATATTGTGTGTTGAAATTTCCTTAGAGATGAAAATGACAGACAATAGGCTTCTTAGTTCATTTATTCACGTGCTTATTTTCATAAGAGATAGACTAATTGTCAACTTCTGGATACAGCTCAGGGGATAGTGACTTTTGCTAGAACTTAATGATTTCCATATGTTCAATAAAAATCATTATGAGAAAGTTCACTGAACCTTTACACAAACTAACCATACAACATCCCCAACTAAGGACAAGTGCTGGTGAGGATTCAGAGACTATGGAACCCTAGGGCACTGCTGGTGGGAATGCAGACTGGTACAGCCACTAAGGAAAACAGTATGGAGTTTCTTCAAATGATTAAATATTAAACTGCCATTTTGGCCAGTGATCCCACTTCTAAGAATATATCTTAAAGAACCCAAAACAAAACTCAGAAAGAATACATGCACCTCTATGTTTATAGCAGCACAATTTAAAATAGCTAAGATCTGAAAATAGCCCAAGTGCCCATCAGTAGATGAGTGGATAAAAAAGCTGTGGTACATTTACACCATGGAATATTATGCAGCAGTGAAAAAAGAATCTGTTATCCTTTGAGACAGCATGGAAGGACCCTGACAGTATTATGGTAAGCTAAATAAGCCAGTCAGAGAAAGACAAGTATCACACAATATCTCTCATATATGGAATCTAATGAACAAAATAAACCGATGTACAAAATAGATCCAAAGACACAGAAGTATGGAATAGACTGTGAAGCCTCAGAACTAAGGCAGGGGTGGGTAGATGGGTGGGAAGAGATCAACCAAATAACTTATGCATATATATGTATAACCCATGGACACAGACAATAGGGTGGTGAAGGCCTGGGAGTCTGGAGTAGGGTGGAGGTGGTCAATGGGGAAAAAGGGGGACATCTGCAATAGTTTCAACAAAAAGATAAATTTAAAAATAAATAAATAAAAGACACTGGCAGCCAAATGACATACCTGAATATTTACTTTCCAAATGTACAAATACAAAAACATTTTATTTTAGTTGATTTAACACATAATAGTTTCTCTTCCATAAACTATTATACTAGAAAGAAAAATAGTATATACGGACATTTACTAAGTCCTGGGCACTGTGCTAAGTGTGTTACATACACTGAATTATCTAATCATCAGAAAAAGCTATTAGATTCATTTGAGAAGGAAAGAAACAGAGACTTAGAGATCTTAACTTCTCCCAGGTCACACTAACAGTGGTGTAATAATCCAGGATATTCACCTAGGCAGTGTGCCCAAAGCCTATGTATTTTAATTAGTATATCAGACTTTTACATCTATCTACCGCTAAGGGATTGTAAAATACATTTTTCTAGAAAATGTTGCTCTATATTCTTGTTCTAATACAAATGTCAACCACCTATAATAAAAGTGTTAAGTTGGTAGATAATAATCTGACATTCTCATAGTATTTCAGTAGACTGTATAAGTAGGCTTCCTATGACATGCCTACATTAAAGTCCTCACTAAGCAACATCTTAGCTAACTTTTGGCATTTGGAAGAGAACATTAGCCAGATTCAGAAAACATTAGTAATCTAAAAATGATAAAGGGGGCTATTTTGCTTAATGTTGAATTTTCAACACCAAATAAGGAAGCATGGCAAAGAAAACAAGTGAAAAAATAAACAAAATAAGCCTACATCAAACTAAAAAGTTTCTGTATAGCAAAAGAAACCATCAACAAAATGAAAAGGGAACCCACTGTATGGAGAACATATTTACCAATGCTACATGTGAAAAGGGGCTAATTTCCAAAATACATAAAGAACTTACACAATTTAACAGTAGAAAGACAAATAATCCAGTTAAACAAAACGAGTAGAAGACCTGCATAAACATTTCTCCAAAGAGGACATACAAATGGCCAAGAAATGTATGAAAAAAATAATCAAATTCACTAATCATCAGAGAGATGCAAATTAACACTACAATGAGGTGACACCTCCTACCTGCTAGAATGCCTACCATCAATAAATCACCAAACAAGTGCTGGCCAAGAATGTGGAGGAAAGACAACCCTTGTGCATTGGTGGTAGCAATACAGACAGGAGCAATCACTATGGAAAACAGTATGGAGTTTTCTCAAAAACATTAAAAATGGAACTGCCTTTTGACCCAGTGATCCCACTTCTGGAATATATAATCTGAAACCTAAAACACCAATTAGAAAGAATATATGTGCCCCTATGTTCACAGCAGTGCTATTTACAATAGCCAAGATCTGAAAACAGTTGAAAACAGACCAAGTGCCCATCAGTAGATGAGTAGATATAAAAGCTGTTGTACATTTATACCATGGAATACTATACAGCAGTGAAAAGAGGCATCTTTAATCTTTTACCCTTTGAGACAGCATGGATGGACCTAGAGAGTATTAAACCAAGTGAAAAAAGCTACTCAGAGAAAGATAAATATCATATAATCTCACTTATATGTGGAATCTAATGAACAAAATAAACTGAAGAACAAAATAGAAACAGAGGCATGTATACATGGTACAGACTGACAGCTGTCAGAGGGGAGGAAGAGGGGAAGATTGGATGAAAGAGGGTAAAGTGTTTAGCCAAAGAACATACTCTATATGCATAACCCATAGACATAGACAACACTGTGGTGATGGCTGGAAGGGTGGGTTGAGGGTTGAAGGGAAGTGGGCAAAGGGTGGGAGAATGGGAACATCTGCAATAGTGTCAATAATAAAAAATTAAGTTAAAAATAATCATGAATATAGTTTCAAAGTTAGGTAAGGATTTTCAGGTCAAGGAACACTCAGGTGGCTATTGCACACTGCATATACAATAAGAAAGTTGGTCTTGAGAAGAATTTAAGCCTTTCCTTTTCAACGGGAAGATGGCTAAGGATTGGGACATTGAATGATTTGTCTGAGGTCACACATCAAGTTAGCAGTCTACTAAAAAAGAAAAACTTGGCTTCTTTTATTATTATTGTTGGTTGTGGTGTTATCATTACATTACTACTCCTGTTCCAATTTTAATAGACCATCCACTGGCTTTAAAATAGAAATCATCTTTAATTCTCCTGTGCTCATACTTAATAAAAAAGGTATGAATGACATGAAAAGGCAGTGATTTGAACATGATGTTCTGAACACAAGAATGTAGATATATAATTGAAAATGGGCCAGATATCCTCATCTACCTTGATATCCTTGTTTCTCCAACTGTTTCATTCTTACTGCATCTATTCTGTTTTACTTTTATGTTAAGAAAAAGAAATAGTCTTTGCTTTAAAATTTTAAATTACAGTCAGTAAGCTCTTTGACAGAAGTGTTCAATATTCATTTAAATAAAAAAGAAACAAAATAAAATAAGACCAGATATAAGAAAATAATATGATTTTTGTCCTTAGTTACCAGACTGATGTAATTGAAAATTTTATATGAAGAAGGAAAACCCACCCAGCCGGGAAAGCAAAAAGAAAAAAGAAAAAAAAAAAAAAAGAAAAAGGTCCAAAAAGTATGAAGATAGTGTAAGGAGTCTCTGGGACAACTTCAAGCACACAAACATCAGAATTATAGGGGTGCCAGAAGAAGAGAATGAGCAAGATATTGAAAACCTATTTGAACAAATAATGACAGAAAACTTCCCCCACCTGGTGAAAGAAATAGACTTCCAAGTCAAGGAAGCGCAGAGAACCCAAACAAAAGGAACCGAAGGAGGACCACACCAAGACATATCATAATTAAAATGCCAAGAGCAAAAGACAAGGAGAGAATCTTAAAAGCTGCAAGAGAAAAGCAGTTAGTTACCTACAAGGGGGCACCCATACGACTGTCAGCCGATTTCTCAACAGAAACTTTGCAGGCCAGAAGGGAGTGGCAAGAAATATTCAAAGTGATG
>PVJC01002623.1:0-62821 GCA_004026665.1 Murina feae
AAAAAAAAAAAAAAAAAAAAAAAGCAATCCTTCAGCCAGAGCCCCTGATCAATGAGCATGCCTCGGGCTCCGCAAAGCAGGAGAGAGTGGAAGACGTGGAATTTGAGACGGCTGACTTTTGTCACACATTCTGAAGAGAAATGCTTATCAAGCACTTTGCTCATGTGCTGAATTTATGGCTGTTAAATTAGAACTTTTTTTTTAGTACTAGCCTTAAAAATTAGGAACCTATCAAGTAGCTGTTTTCCCTTACAACTACATTCTTTTTCTTCTTTTGGCAATTGTCTCTGTGCCTTCCCACCTTTCTACAGAGATTATACGTGGCTTTATTTCACATAGCCAACTCATGATTCTCAACTTTTCCTACTGTGAATCTTGGGAGCATTCCTAAACTTGGTGAGAGCAGTCAGAAAATATATGTTAACTTGCAAGCAATTCCATAAATACAAAGTGAGGCAATGGGATCATCTGACCCTAGAATCCCACAACCATACTTGGAAGTAGAAAGGAAACCTTGTCCTTGTAAGGCATTCTACCATAGTATGTGTGACCATGAAGGAAATCACTGTGGGTGTTGTGGACTGTTATGCAAATTGCGTCCCCCTCTCCACATTCATATGTTGAAGTCTAAATCCCCAGCACCTCATAAATGTGATTATATTCCTATTTAACAAAAGCCTAATATGCAAATTGTCCTCTTGACTGGGAGTTTGACTAACCAGGAGTTCGACTGCTCACTATGACATGCACTGACCACTAGGGGGTGGTGTGGAACATGGTGGGCATCGGCAACACAGTGCTGGCAGCAGGTAACAGTGGAGGTACCGCTGGCCCCAATGGGCTCCAATGAGAGCAGGACCACAGTGAGATGGTGGAGCAGGGAGCAGGCGGCACCAGGCCAAGGCCAGTGCAAACAGGGGCCCTAATAGATTGTGCTGCCGCCGGCTGGCTCCTAGATGCTGAGGGAGTGGGGTGGGGGCCCGTCCCTGGTTGATCACCCAGCAGGTGGTGACCAGCAGCAGCAGCAGGGAGCAGGGCCAGTGAGCAGGCAGCACCAGGCCAAGGCCAGTGGGAACAGGAGCCCAGATCGATTGTCCCACAGATGGCGAGCAGCAGCGGCAGCGGGCAGTACCAGGCGAAGACAGGGTGCCAGATGGGGCTGCAGGGCTGCGAGGCTAGGGGTGCGAGCTAGGGCCCAACCTTGGCAGGCCACTCTGAGAGACCCCACCCATGCATGAATTTCATGCACTGGGCCTCTAGTTTGGAGAGAAGGCCTTTTAAAAGGCTATTAAGCCCTGGCTGGTGTGATTCAGTTAGTTGGACATTGTCCAATGCACCAAAGGGTTGCCAATTTGATTCCCGGACAGGACACAGGCCCTGGTTGTGGGCTCTATCCCCAGTAGGAGGTGCGCAAGAGCAGGCGATCAATGTTCCCCTGTTTCCCTCTGTCCCTCTCCCATTCTCTTTCTAAAAACCAATAAAAATATTTTAAAATAAATAAATACAAAGGTGATTAAGTTTAAATTGGGGAGGTGTTTGGGGAGGGGACTAATCCAGTGGAACTGGTGTCTTTATAAGAAGAGATTAGGACACAGACATGTACAGAGGGGAGACCATTGAGGACCCCGAAGAACACGGCCATCTGCAAGCCAAACTGAAACCAACCCTGCTAGTACCTTCATCTCTAGCCTCCAGGACTGTGAGGAAATACATTTCGGTTGTATAAACCATCCAATCTGTGGGTCTTTGTTATGGCAGCCCTAGCAATCTAATCTTGTGGGTGTTGGGTTTACATGATCATTTCATTCACAGAATGAAACACTTCTTTTTGCTTCCATGTTCCCTTTGCTTAAGGTACCTTGGTGTCCTCACTGTTCCTTGTACTGCTATTCCCACTGAACATATTTTCTGAGATATCTTTCTTGTTCCTTCTCTTCCTTCCTTCACTTCATAAGATTTGTCCTAATCTTACCTTCTCAGCAAGGCCTTCTCTGACCACCTCATTCAAAATTACAAATCAACTACCTCCTACCCTCCCTCAATACTCTTTACTCTTCTTTATTGCTCCAGTTTTTTCTATAGTGTTTATTCAATATAATGTACTTATTTAATTGGTTGACTTTTCCATTAGAATGTAAGCTACAGGAAGGAAGAGAGTTTATCTGTTTTATTCACTTATATATACCCAGCATTAGAGCAGTGCTCAGTATGTAGTAGACACTCAATGAATATTTGTGGAATAGATGTTTAAATAATATTAACAGTTAGCATGCATTAGCAATATGTGCCAGATACCAAGTCCTTTACATGGAATGATTTATTAAATATGCATATATATTTAATATATTACATACCATATGACATATTACTGCCTCTTGCACACAATTTAAATATTCCTGTGGTAAAAAAAAATGGACATATTTCTCTTTGTTGTATATTGTGGGAGTGTAAAAAATAGAGAGGCTAAGGTATTCATTCAAAGTCGGAGTTGGTGATGCAGCAGAAGTTTTGGGGGAATACTGGCAGGTTTAGGGACTTTTTTAGAATTGGGGTCCATGGAAAAACACAGGGCTACAGATTGGGAGAAGGTACATTTCCACAACTCAAGCAAGCCAGGTATAGTTAGATTTCCATAAGACAAGGGAGCAGCAACAGTTGCATTTCCAAAAGACAAGGGAGCAGCAAAAGGTATATTCTCATAAGACAAGGTAACTGGAAGTAGGCCAGAAAGGTCTATATTTATAAAATAAAGAGAAGGAAGCCCTTCATTCAGATGGAAAAGAAGAAAGCCCAGAGGAATGGAAGGACTATGAGGGAGGAGGGCCTCAGGAATCACTATAGTAACCAATTCCAAGGGAAATATTGACCAATCAGAGAGGTTATCAGGACACAGAAACTGCAGCCTTTATAAACCATGAAATAGGAATCAGTGGAACCTTTCCCCCTCCCTACATGGAAGTCCATTCTATGATACCCTTTCCCTCTCCCAATGTGGGAGTTTGTACTTGTTCTTCAATAAATCTTCATCTTTGCTATACCACTTTCTGTCCGTGGATTCATTCTACGATTCCGGTGAACAAAGAATCAAGGTTCCAGTCCAAAAATTCTGTATCAGTGATAAAGAGAAATTTTATAGGAAAACCTTGATCTCAGGCAAAGAAAGATTTATCTTCTCAAGAGGAGATTATGATAAGTGGGACCTGGGTCTACCAGACACCAATGACTGAACACTCATTCTATGGGAAGAAGTTTAGCCTGGGGACCAGGGAGAGAAGGGGTAACATAGCCTGCAAAGGAGAAAATGCAGAAAAGAAACATGAAGACTGAATTGAAAAGTGTAAAATTATGCCCTAGTCCAAACAATCCTTACGTTCCTTACCACACCTGCCAAAATAGGAAATGCCCTTTGATTAGCTGGTGTATCTTTGAAACACTAAATTTCAATTTCTCTTTTTTAATCTTTATTGTTCATATTATTATAGTTGTTTCTCTTTTTTCCCCTCATAGCTCCCCTCCTCCCAGTTCCCACCCAATCCACTGCCCTTATCCCCCCTCTCCACTGTCCTCATCCTTAGGTGTACGATTTTTGTCCAGTCTCTTCCCACACCCCCAAGCCCCTTTCCCCCTGTGGATTGTCATTCTACTCCCTTTCTATGCCTCTGACTCTATTCTATACACTAGTTTATTCTGTTCATCAGACTTTTTTTATTCACTTGATTTTTAGGTTCACTTGTTGATAGATATGTATTTGTTGTTCATAATTTTTATATTTACTTTTTCTTCTTCTTCCTCTTCTCAAAGGATACCTTTTAGCATCTTATCTAATAAAAGCGTAATATTGAAATTGACCATTTCTTCGGGATGCCTAAGCCATGCCCACCAGCCAATCAGAGAAGCTGTATGCAAATTAACCCAGCCAAGATGGAGACCAGCACTCACCGAGCTGAGTAAACGGGCAGCTTCCGTTGCAGCCAGAGTAAAACTGTTTGCGGGTAATCTGGGCTTCTCTTGACTCCAGGCAACAACATATTTGCAATATTGTCTCAATTATAGAAGCCTCAGAGTTGAAGCAAACAGTAGTCCTGCCTAGAGTCTACTAAGGCAACATTGTCTCAATTATAGAAGCCATGAGCTAAAGCAGACAAGAGGCTCCGTTACCTGCCTAGGCTCAGCTTAAAGGAACAGTGTATCAGTTTTAGAAAATAAACAAACCCCAGAAATCTGCTTACAGCCAACCTTGCTGGGACATTGGGTCAATGGGAGCTGTGGGAAGCCTGAAAATGCTCCTCAGCCCCTCACCCAGGCTGGCCAGGTACCCCAGTAGGGGCCCCAAACCTGAAGGGACTGTGGGCAGCCTGAAAGTCTAAAAACGGCCCTCAGGCCTGTACCCTGGCTGGCCACACCCTAATGGGGTGAGGGACCCCACTGGGGGGCTTGGCCAGCCTGCAAACAGCCATCAGCCCCTCACCCAGGCTGGCCACATGCCAGCAGGTGGATATCCCCCAAGGGTCCCACACTGCGAGAGGGCACAGGCCAGGCTGAGGGACCTCCCGAGTGCACATATTTTTGTTCACCAGGCCCCTAGTTTCATATAATACTGGTTGGGTGGTGATGAACTCTTTTAGCTTTTTCTTGTCTGTGAAGCTCTTGATCTGACCTTCAATTCTGAATGATAGCTTTGCTGGATAAAGTAATCTTGGTTGTAGGTTCTTGCTATTCATCGTTTTGAATATTTCTTGCCATTCCCTTCTGGCCAGCAAAGTTTCTGTTGAGAAATAAGCTGACAGTTGTATGGGTGCTCCCTTGTAGGTAACTGACTGCTTTTCTCTTGGTACTTTTAAGATTTTCTCCTTGTCTTTTGCCCTTGGCATTTTAATTATGATGTGTCTTGGTGTGATACTCCTTGGATTCCTTTTGTTTGGAATTCTCTGTGCTTCCTGGACTTGCAAGTCCATTTCTTTCACCAGGTGGGGGAAGTTTTCTGTCATTATTTCTTCAAATATGTTTTCAATATCTTGCTCTCTCTCTTCTTTTGGCATCCCTATAATTCTGATGTTGATATGCTTGAAGTTGTCCCAGAGACTCCTTACACTATCTTCATATTTTTGGATTCTTTTTTCTTTTGGCTTTTCCGGCTGGGTGGGTTTTGCTTCTTCATATTTCATATCTTTGACTTGATTCTTGCGATCCTCTCGTCTGCTGTTGGATCTCTGTATATTATTCTTTATTTCAGTCAGTGTCTTGCCCTGGTGCGCAGGCACCATTGTGCCGGGCCTGGGGACCTGAGGCTGGGTGGGGGACCTGAAGCTGCATCCCCTCATCCCCCCACCTGGCTGGGCTTGATGAGAGACCTGATATGTGCCCCCCTGCTGTCCTGCGGGGCTTGACAGGGGTGGGACCAGCCAACCGAGTCTGGGTCTTGTGCAATTTTGAGGTGCATGCAGGTGGGCAAGGACTTGACTCTGGGTCCTGCTTAATTTCTAGCTGGTCCTTTTCCATATGCTCGAGGGTCTCACTAAATTTATTGGCAGTTTCTAGAATATTCTTGAAATGACTTATAACTGTGGTTTTGAACTCTATATCCAGTCGTTTGCTTTCCTCCATTTCTGTCATTTGTGACCTGTTTCTTTGTCTCCACATTTTGGCTGCTTCCCTGTGTTGACAGAGTGGCTTTAATCAGCTGTGTCTATGGTGGGAGGACTTCTATGCTGGAGACACCCTTATGGGGCAAGACTTGCTTCAGTGGGGCTTTGGTGCCTACTAAGTCTGCCCCCTGAGTGCGTCCTTTATGAGTCTGAGGAGTTGTAGACTGGGTGGTCCCACTCTGACCACTGGGTACACAGGCTCTTGTATCTCCAAGGAGTTGCTATTTTAGCTTCTGCCTGGGGCTTCCCAGCCTTTGATATGCAAAAGCCTCTGTGCACATCTTGGGTGGGATGGGGTCTCAGGGAGTCTACAGGGTGGAGCAACCAGCTATGGCCGATTCTCAGTCCTGCCCTAAGAGACACTGGGTCTCAAGCTGATCTGGAGTTCCTCTTGGTGCCAACGGTGCCAGACAGTCCAGCTCCTCCCTGTATGATTCTGAGTCCCCAGAAAGTCACCTGGAACTGAAGTTCAGAGCTGTCAGGAGCTTGTCCCTCTCTCCAGTATGAAGTGCTGCCAGCCCTTTCTGCGAGCCCCTTCTTGTGCGCCTCCGTACCTCTGCACTTTATTTCCTTACCTCCTCTGTGTCTCAGTCTCTTTCTAGTTGTAGAATTTCCAATCAGCCAGCCTTCCTGTGGGTCTGGGTGGTGTCTGTTTTTTCTTTTCATTGTGGTTTTGTAATAGTTGTGTGCGGCAGCAATTCTGGTGTTCACCTATGCTGCCATCTTGGTTTCCTAAATTTTAATTTCTGTTTTTATATATATATTTTTTTGCTTTGTGATTCTTATTTATTACCCATTTCTGCCTAGTGAGAGTAGTTTAAAGTTGCTAAGGTCAATTATAATGCAGATTTTTAAAAAAAGAAACACATATAATTTCAAAGCACAACAGGTATGAAAAGTGCTGCCTCTTCTCCTAATGGGTGTTCTCATCTTCTGCTACAGGATGTTGGTTACAATCCCTGGGGATGAAATTGAATAATTTAAAAGGGGAAATAATATTGTAACTTGACAAACAATGGGTCTGTGCTGTCATTACTTCAGCCAAATGAAGCAGAGATAGGGTGAATCAAATATGAGCATTTATTCCAATATTGCCAGCAGTATGGGAGAACAGCAGGTCGTCCACAGAAATCTGCTCTGCAGCTCACCATAAGCCAGCTATTTATATAGCAAAAGCACAAAGGAAAAATAGGCAAAAGGGCAGTTTACAGATATGCAAAAGGGCTTGGTGATATGTAAGGACAGGGTTACAAGGGGGAGATAACCAAAGAAGAGCCAAAATTAACAGGTAAGCAGGCTGGAGGTTGGCAAAGGCCTACAGGTATGCAAAAAGGGCTGGGGGATCTTCAAAAGGCTGAAGATTCTGCTTTCTGCAGCAAATCTTTGTTAATTTTTCCATAATAATAAAGAGTTAATATGCAAATAGTTGTCTTGCCCTGGTGCCCAGGCACCATTGTGCCGGGCCTGGGGACCTGAGGCTGGGTGGGGGACCTGAGGCTGCACCCCCTCATCCCCCCATCTGGCTGGGCTTGATGAGAGACCTGATATGTGCCCCCGCCCCGTCCTGCGGAGCTTGTCAGGGGTGGGACCAGCCAACCGAGTCTGGGTCTTATGCAATTTTGAGGTGCATGCAGGTGGACGAGGACTTGACTCTGGGTCCTGCAGCATGTTCCAGACTCTGACAGGAGGGAGATTTTCATATACAGTTTAACAATTTTCTTTCATCTCTGATACTTCTATTATAGAGAAAGGGCAAATAGCAATATTAAAATATTTCCTCTAATTAATTTCCTTTTAATGTGCATGAATTTTGCCAGTAGTATAAATAATAAAATGGTAACAAATACATATCTATCAACAATTGACTCTAAAAATCAAAATAAATGAATAAGAAATCTAATGAATAAAATACACTGGTGAATAAAACATAATCAGAGGCATGGAAGCATGGAACAGACTGATGAATCTCAGAGGGAAGTGGGAAGGGAGGGAGCCAGAAGAAATTAACCAAAGATCTTACCTATGGACACAGGCAGTCGGGTGGTGAAGGCCTGGGGTGGGGTGGGAACTGGGTGGAGGGAGGCAACGGGGGGAATTAAGGGGACATCTGTAATATTCTCAACAATAAAGATTTTTAAAAATAATAAAATTTTGAAAAAAGAATACTAAAATTCAAAAAAAAAACCCACACAAAAACACACAAAAAAATTTTGAATTCTAGATCGTTTCCCCTAGAATTGACCTTTTCTTTTTTAATGTTTTCTTATTGTGGTATTAAAAATATTATTTTTCTTCTGCTGTTTAGAAATCCTGGAGTCTTAATGCCTGATAAATAAATGCTTCATTCATATACAAGTTCCATTTACCTTTATGTATAGGAGAGAGGATTCCCTGGTGTCTGAAGTTTATAATAAAATCCATCTGCTTCACTCAGGAGAAAGTACTTAGGCTATCTCCAAGGGTCTGCACTCTTCTTTCTTACAAAAAGACTTTGCATCGTTTTCCTTCACCACTTTACAGCATTTATATGTATATAAACATGTAATTATATATGATATATGTATATTCATGTAGGTATCTACATATCCAAATACAATACCTTTTTTAAAGATAAAAATTATGTATTTTTATTATAAAGAAAAGTCAAAAAATGACAAAAAGTACAGAATAAAGTAACAATTCAAATATAATCACACCTTCCAAGGAGCGTAAACTCAGTATGGCACTTGGTGAGCATAATTCTACATCTCTCTCTAAGCCACAGGCGGAAATGCCTTCCGGCTCAAATGGAGCCCCTATGACTGAGATGTGCTGGATTTAAGAAAACTCACTCAACCGCTGTCTTCCTTTGGATTTTCCACATGGATGTTAAGAACTATTTCTCCACTTTAAGAAAAGTCAAAGTGAGAGTGAAATGATGACTAGGAGCAAAGCTCTCCTCATTGCTGGAGGCAAGTGGGGAGTGGTGGAAGCGGTGGCCCACTGGAGAGGAAAGCCCGGCAGTAGGAACGTGTCACTCAGGGGGACTAGATGGTTAGAAGTGGGAATGTGGCCCCAGTGCTGGCAGACCTTCTGATGCATTAGAAGATGTGAGACATGTGTCTTTGTACTTGAAGCTTCCTCATTTTGAAGTATTTTCTCACAAGGGCTTGAAAATATGTGCAGATTAAATCAAATATGGCATGTAGCTTGCTGACTGATACTTGTTACGGATAGTTGGATGGTTAGGTAGACCTGTAGAAAAGTAACCAGCATAGCCCTAGCTGGTTTGGCTCATGAACTGAAGCGTCCTCAGTTCAATTTTGGTCAAGGGCATGTACCTCAGTTGCAGGTTCCCTGACCCTGGTCCAGGTGTGTATAGGAGGCAACCAATTTCTCACATCGATGCTTCTCTCTGTCTCTCCCTTTCCCTTTCACTCTCTTTAAAATCAATGGAAAAAAATCCTTGAGTGAGGATTAGCTAAAAAAAAAAAAAAAAAAAAAAAAAAAAAAAAAAAAAAAAAAAAAAAAAAAAAAAAAAAAAAAAAAAAAAAAAAAAAAAAAAAAAAAAAAAAAAAAAAAAAAAAAAAAAAAAAAAAAAAAAAAAAAAAAAGTAACCAGCAAATAAATAGTTATTTCAAAATAAAATAATCCTATAGATGCATACTTCTTTGTTAAAATCACAACTTTATTTAAACTTAGCAGAAGAAAAATAAACTGATATTAAAATAAAAAATTGCGGACATGCATTAAGCATTTCTTCACCAACAAAAGTTTTTCTAAGCTCCAGAAATAAATTTATGAATGTCTTTAAGAGATTGGATACTTTATAACTGTGACTGTATTTTTAATGATGTGTTTCAGTTTTAGATGAGTTGGATTGGCTTCCTATTTTTGAAATATTTGAACTCTAGTTTTTTCCCCCCTTGCTTTATCTCAAGACTTTACCCCCCTTAATCCACTTTTCTCAAAATTGTAGAGTATTAGAATGCTCTTCTTCTTCTGAGGATGGAGGTGTGCTTAAGAACCCTTTTTCTGACCATGATTTTTTAATGTTCCTGGCATAATACTATGCTCTTTCCTTGTCTGGTTGCTGCTGAAGAATTTTTTGCCTTTTTAAAGAACTGTTTTTTTATTTAAGAGGTATCAGAGAAAATGACTTCTGTAACCCTATGTCATTACACCACATTCATTTGAAAATCTTCTCAACTAAATTTCAAATTCAAATATAGTTAACATATAATAATATATTAGTTTCAGGTGTACAACATAGTGACTTGATATTTACATACTTAAAAAAGTGATCACTATGATAAGTCTACTACTCATCTGATACCATGATAAGTGATTATAATATTTTTTAAAAATATATTTTATTGATTTTTTACAGAGAGAAAGAGAGAAGGATAGTCAGAAACATCGATGAGAGAGAGACATCGATCAGCTGCCTTCTGCATGCCCCCCACTGGGGATGTGCCCGCAGCCAAGGTTCATGCCCTTGACGGGACTCGAACCTGGAACCCTTGAGTCCACAGGCCAATGCTCTATCCACTGAGCCAAACCCTTCAGGGCTATAATATTTTTTTTTATTATATTTCTTATGTTGTACATTACATGCTCATGACATTTATTTTATGACTGGAAATTTCTACTTCTTATTTCCCTTCATCTTTTCCCACCTCATTTCTTTTGACAATCATTAATTTGTTCTTCCCACCTATGAATCCGTTTCTGTTTTGTCTTGCTTGTTTGTTCATTTGTTTTGTTCTCTAGACTCCACACATAAGTGAAATTATATCATAATTGCCCTTCTCTGACTAACTTCTTTTACTTATCATAATACCGTCTAGTTCCATCATGTTTTTCAAATGGTAAGAACACAGTCTTGCTCTAATCGGTTTGGCTCAATGGATAGAATGTTGGCCAGGGTCCCAGGTTTGATTCTGGTCAAGGGCATGTACCTTGGTTGTGGGAACATCCCCAGTAGGGAGTGTGCAGGAGGCAGCTGAATTGATGTTTCTCTCTCATCAGTGTTTCTAATGCTCTGTCCCTCTCCTTCTCCCTTCCTCTCTGTAAAAAAATCAATAAAACACATTTAAAAAAAAAAGAATACATTCTTTTTTATGGCTGAGTAATATTCTGTTGTGTCTATATACCACATCTTATTTATCCATTTATTATTAGTGGCCACTTACGTTGTTTCCATATCTTGACTATAATAATAATAAAAGAGTATTATGTTAATTAGACAGGATGTCTTCTGGACTTTATTCCGGACATCCTTCCTGCTGAAGCTGGGACCAGAGGGAAGCCAGCCTGGGTTCCAGGTGCCTGTGGACGGCTGGAGGAGGGAAGCCTGGGTCCCGGATGCCCAAAGGAAGCTGGTGCTGGCAGCTGGGGAAGGAAGGCCTACTCTTGCACAAATTTTCATGCATCAGGCCTCTAGTTGTAAATAATGCTGCAATGAATATAGGGATATATGTATCTTCTCACATCAGTGTTTTTGTTTTCTTTGGATACCCAGAAGTGAAATTGCTGAATCACATGGTAGTTCTAGTTTAAAATTTTTGAGAAAACACCATACTGTTTCCCACCAACAGTGTAGGAGAACTCCCTTTTCTACACATCCTTTGCCAAAAGTTGTTATTTGTTGTCTTTTCGGTAATAGCCGATCCAATATGTGTGAAGTGATATTTGTGGTTTTGACTTGCATTTCCCTGATGATTAGTGATGTCGAGCATTTTTTCAGTAGCTGTTGGCCATCTGTGTGTCTCCTTTGGAGAAATCTCTATTTGGATCCTCTGCTCATTTTTTAACTGGATTGTTTATGTGCTTTTTATGTTGAGTTGTATAATCTGTATATATTTTGGATATTAACTCCTTACAGGATATATTATTTGCAAATATATTCTCAGATTCAGTAAGTTGTCTTTTCGTTCTGTTGATGATTTCTTCACTGTGCAAAGCCTTTTAGTGTAATGTAATTCCATTTGTTTATTTTTGCTTTGTTGCCCTTACCTGGGGAGATATACCCAAAAATATATTTCTAAGATGGATGTCAAAGTGTTCACTGCCTGTTTTCTTTTCTAAGACTTTTATGGTTTCTGGTCTTATAGTCAACTCTTTAATCTATTTCAGCTTATTTTTTTATATGGTGTTAGAAAGTGGTCCAGTTTCATGTTTGGCATGTATCTGTCCAGTTTTCTAATACCATTTTTGAAAGAGACTATATTTTTTACATTGTGTATTCTTACTTCCTTTGTCATATATTAAATGTCCATATATGTGTGAGTTTATTTTGGGGCTCTCTATTCTACACTATTGATCTGTCAGCGATTTTCAATCTGTGTGCCACAAAAAATTTTAAAACATGCAATTTCTGACTATTTAGTCAGAAACACTGACCTCTTTTCCCTTAGATTGTCAGAAAATGACAACAGCCAACAAAACAATAGCCTTTCAGTGTGAATAACTCAAAACTATACCTATATTTTTTGGTGTATTGCAGAATTTTAGTAATCAGTTTATGTGTGCCATGAAATGAAAAAGATGAAAAATCACTGATTTATGTGTCTGCTTCTGTGCCAGTACCATTCTCTTTTGAATACTATAACTTTAAAGCTAGCATAAATTCTACCAAAAAAATTGTTACATAAAATTTCTATTTATTAAAATAACATGACTCATAAATTCTCAGGTACTTATAAGTATATAATTAATTTAGCAGTCATATGCTACCCTATATTATGAGGTTATATTTGTATATTTGTGTAGCCACATACACTATATATTAATCTCTTGCATTATTCAATAATGGTGTCTCCAGTTAGATTTTTTGAATTTAATATATTTTTAAGATATACCTTATTGATTTCAGAGAGGAAAGAAGAGGGAAAGAGATAGAAACATCAATGATGAGAGAGAATCACTGATTGGCTGCTTCCTTCACACCCCACACTGGGGGATCAACCTCAAAACCTGGGCATGTGCTCTGACCGGGAATTAAACCATGACCCCTGGTTCATAGTTTAATGCTGAGCCATGCTGGCCAGGTGGAATTTAATATTTTTTAAAGCTTACAGATCAGTTGATTCTTTCATATTATAGATAATGTAACTGAAGACTAGAGAGATCAATTTAGAAAACTTTTAAGTTTTTTTAAGAAACTAGAAACCTCTCAGCCTTTTTGCGTATCTACTCCTCCCCCTTCATTCATCCCTGGTATTTAGAATTGTGCTTTCGGTAACACAGATAGATCAAACTCAACAAGTAGTATGCTGCCTGGAGCAATAGGACTGGTCAGCAAGGAAGCTTTTCACATCTTGAAAGTAGTCCTTCCCCAGGACTTCACAAGCACATCAACCTGAGCTTACCTGTGTTAGGTGCTGGGTTTCATGGTAGGTGAAAATGTGTGTCTCCAGGTTTGGCAAGGTTTGACTAGTGACCAGAGCTCCAGGAAAGGAACACTTCTTCAGGCTCAAAACTACCCAATAAAAGAATATTCAGATTTTAAAATTTGATCACCACTTGTTCACAACTTTGAATACAAATTATATTCATCTCCCTATGAACATTTTCTTTTACTATGAAGTGCCTTTTAAAGTGTAGTTTTATTCACCAGTTTATAATGGTTATTATTATCCATAGATGAGTGAGGACATGTAGTATTTTTCTTTCATTGACTGGCTTATTTCACTTAGCACCATGCTCTCCAGTTCCATCCATGCAAATGGTAAAATAGATACAGAAGCAGAACAGCATCAAACAGACTGCCAAATTACAGCAACAAGGACAGGGAGAGTTGGGGGGCGAGGGTATTAGGTCAACCAAAGGGCTTTTATGCATGCATTTAAGCATAACCAATGGACACAAATCACTGGGGGGTAGGAGAGACACAAATCACTGGGGGAAGGGCAGGGGAAAAAAGATATATATATATATATATATATATATATATATATATATATATATACTAATCTTTGTAATACTTTATGAAATAAAAAAGTATATATTAAAAAAAAAGAAAAAAAGTGTAGTTTTACAAGAGGTCTCCCACCCCTCAATGCCTTGTGGCTCCCTCTCCCCCCTCCTTTTGTAAGTCTGGATGCTGTAGTCAGCACAAAGGATCCAGGAGTCACTTGTCACACTCGTCCTCTCTCTTGGTTCAAGCTTTTATTTGACACAAAATTGTAGACATGAACATGCAGGTGACAGTCAGCCATAAAATCATGTACATATGTAACTGTTTCCTTTGTGGAAGTAAAACTACTTAAGAATTATTTTCCAAGGACACAATGGACTGTACAAGATAGATGTGTGTGTGTGTGTGTGTGTGTGTGTGTGTCCAACAGAATAATGCCCAAAATACCACTGATATTTTACATTAAAAAAAGAACAATAATTCTAGGCATGGAATAAAGTGGCTTATCAATAATTTATTTAGGGAAGTTCACTTCATTTTAGTAAACATTTATTGTAAACTATATTTAAGAAAACACCTGAAGCACCTTTTACGTCCCATTAAACAGATGTGTCCTTCTTTCTTTTCTTACCCAGTTCATATTTTCTGACCCATAAATAAATTAGTCCCTTCCATATAGTATGGTCAACCTGCTTTTTTTCCTTTCCTTTAACCTCAGTAGCAAAACCCCATCTTTAGCTTAATCAAACCCTTATTATTTTGCTCTTCCCTCTGAGCTGAACCTAGCAGACAGCACAACTCTGCTGAAGGACCCACTTCACCAGTGCAACTATGCAACTTTTGAGCACCCTCAATTCTACCAGGCCATCCACGGTATTTCCCTAGTCAGTTCCCTCTCTCAGACTACTCTTTCCCTTCTTCTTATACTTCTGACTCTTCACTCTCAAACAATGAATTTTCTATTTTTTCTTTTCACAATATGAAACCATCAGAGGAGAACTTTTTGCATCTTCCCACCTCCCAGTGTGTCAGCCTTCCTGCTCCTGTATCTATATACTCTGCCTGCCCACCTACCAAAACAGGAGACCCGTCCTTGGTCCTATCTGAAGCCAACCTGTCTTCTGAGGCACTATGTCCCTTCTCTCTGACCTAACCAAAGGTTTTTCTACTCTAATGTTCTCCATTCCTCCCACACCTTTATTTTCCCTCCTCCCCTCTCTGCTAGATCTTTCTCATTAACACACAGACATGATATAATATTTTCAGCCTTAAAATATAAAGGAAATTTCTCATGTTCCTGTCTTTCATGTCCTCAGTTGTCTGCTTTGCTTTATAGTGAACTCCGCAAGAGTTATCTGAAACTGATTATCACCACTTTTTCATCCTATCTCTTTTGACCCACTCAGTGAAACCACAATTGCCAAGCCACTGATAATCTCTGTGTTACCAAATCTAATGGTCTGCTCTCAGTACTTATCAAGCTTCCAGCAACAACTGAATCAGCAGTCTCAATGTTGGCAGAGGCAGGAGCTCAGTTGCTGATCCAGGTCTAAGATGTGGATTTTTGAATCAGTCTGCAAGTTCAGTCTAGAATATGTAGCTCTACTTAACCTTCTTCACTTGGCTTTTGAGCTATTCTCCTGGTTGTTCAGCCCCTCACTGAATCCTCTTCTCCATCTCTGGATCCTCTTTTCCTCCTGCCCTCTAAAGGCTTAAGTACCACAGGGTTCAGTTCTTGCTTCTTCCCTGTGTATAGTCAGCCTCTGAGAAGACCTCATTTGTCCCATGGCTTAGAATGCCATTGAAATGCTGGTAACTCCCAAGATTATACCTACCATCCCCTTTAAGTGGCACAGATATGTCCCACTATTTACTCCACCGTTCCATAGGGATACCCATCTAAGCTTACCAATACAAAACAGAATTATGGATTATGCTTGTCCCAAGGCCACTTCCCTAGGCTTATCCTCATCCACAAATAGCACTACTCAGTCTTATCCTCATCCAAAAATAGCATCCACTCAGTTTCTCAGGCCACAACTAGGTGTCATCCTTGATTCCTCTTTTTCTTTCACATAACAATTTTTTTAGCATGTCTTATCACCCCTAATTTAAAACATCTACTAAGTCTAAACCATTTTCATAACCTTTCCCACTATCATTCTAGTCCAAGCCATTATAATCTCTATAGTAGCCTCCTAAATGTCTCTCAGCCTCCACTCTTGATCACACAGTATGTTTACAGAACATCAGATTAATGTTTTATTGTTTTCTTTCCCCTTTAAAATCATTTATTGAGGCAAATTTACATTTAGTAAGGTGTTCAAATTTTAATTTTTATATATGTATATTTACCCATGAGAGGACCCACATATGAAGATATAGACCATTTCCAGCACCCTAAATGCCTTGATCACTAACTCCCAGTCAATAACTCCCAAATATAATGACGTTTGTGAAGTCTATCATAATAGATTAGTTTTGTTCTTTAAACTTAATGTAAATGTATATTTCCACATTTGGCCTCTCTCACCTACACATTAGGTCTGTGAGAATAATTCACTCTGTTGTATATAGCGGTACCTTGCTATTTTTCATTGCTGCGTTATATTCTACTAGAGGCCCGGTGCACAAAAATGTGTGCCCTCGGGGGAGGGGGTCCCTCAACCCAGCCTGTGCCCTCTCCCAGTCTGGAACTCCACAGGGGATGTCCACCTGCTGACTTAGGCCCACTCCCTGAGGGATTGGGCCTAAGATGGCAGTCAGACATCCCTCTGGCAGCCCAGGAGCCCTCAGGGGATGTCCACTTGCCAGCAGGGAGCAAGCCTAAGCTGCAGTCATATATCTTTAGCACTGCTGAGGAGGTAGGAGAGGCTCCCACCAACACCACTGTACTGGCATCCATCAGCCTGGATTGTGGCTGAGCAGAGCTCCCACTGTGGGAGTGCACTGACCACTGCATTGAGCATTTGCCCCTTGGTGGTCAGTGTGTGTCATAGTGACCAGTCATTCCCAGTGGTTCTGCTGTTAGGGTCAATTTGCATATTACTCTTTTATTATATAGGATTGTGTGACTATATTGCCATTCATTTATCAATTCTACAGTTGTTGAACATTCGGGTTGTTTCCAGTTTGGGGCTATTATTAATCACTATGCCATGAATCTTCTTGTGCATGTTTTTTGGTGGACTTAAGCTGTGGTGTGTTTCTTTTAAGATATATGCATAAGAATGGAACTACTTGGTCAAAGGTATATGTGTGACCTTCGTTAGTAGATACTGCAAGTAAAGCCATTCCATAATGGCTTTACCAATTCACACTCCCACCTAAGATATCAGGATTCTAGTTCCTCCACATCTTCACTAACACTTTAATTTTAGTCATTCTTTAGAGTCACAGCAATCTTTAAAAAATAAAAGTCAAAGCATATCTTCTCCTGGTGGAAATTCCCAGTGGCTCCTCATCACACTTAGAGCAGGACTTGTCTACCCAGGCCTTGGTCCTGCTTCTTCCTCTGCCCTGCATGCCTGGTTGGTCCACCAAGGCATTGCATTTACTCAGTGTGTTTCTGCCTCTGGGCATTTTCTCTGTGTTCTTCCAAACCTGCTGGTCTCTGTCCCCAGTTATTTCAGTCCCTTTCTCTCTCATCTCCTTTTTATTCTTGAATATCACCTCCTTAGGTCATTGTCTCCTTCCACCCTCTCATCACTCTCCATCTCTTTACCATGTGTTATTTTTCCTTCACAATACATGTTAGTTCCTGATTTCTATCATATACTTATTTATTTGCATATTCTCAGTCTCCCTCACTAGAATGCAGAGTCCCTGAGAGCAGGGACATTTTCTTTCTGGATCATCACTATATATTCAGTGTTCAGTGTCTAGCAGAGTGGCTAGTATTTAGCAGACACTTAAGTGCAGAATACAAGGGGGTTTTTCAATATGAACTAATCCTTTCCTCCCAGCAATTTCATCCCATCACTTACACTTAAAATCATATCCTGTTACTTTTCTCCTTTTTCTCCCTCGCATCCCGTGTTCATTTTTCTTTTCTCCTCACCTCACTTGTGGTTTCTCTTTCCTTCCTCCTTCCCTCATTCCATTATTCATACCAGCCTTTGGAATCACAGAGGGAGTAGGGCATTCAGTTGGATTTTTAACACTGAAGCTCTGAACTGCATCGCAGTCCCAGGGGAGAGAGCAGGAGAATTAACACTTACTTTTCAACATTAAGGCACATTATGCTTATGCGACTCTACAGTTTCTCTTTAATTTAGCTGAAGGGTTTTAAAGGAATTCGCCTCTCTGCTCATCTACCCCTCTATCTCCTTCCTTTCCTCTACACGTTCTGCTAGACATTTCACAAACAAATCTCTGGAGTGGAGTCCAGTGTTCCACTTAACAATAAGGCCCTCCTGCAGTTGGAGTCACAGAACTACACTGTCAGACACAGCGACAGCTGTAAGTCTTGCTCTCCCAGATGGAGAGCAGCCGGAGTGGGGATTTAGTAGAGGGAGTTGGGAATACATTAGGCAAGTCTGTGGTGAGAATAAAAGAAGCAGATGACTATTCACCTATCTTAGTGGGCAAGAATGCAGCACTCCATTTGTCCTTGCCTGAAGCCGAGCAAGTCATTAGCATATTTCCAATAAGCTTAAGAGAGAAGCAGCAAATAACCAGGGGTGAGTGTGCCTGCCTCTGTTTTAGGCAAATATGGAAAGTATAACTTAGTCCCCTACCCAGGAGGGAAAGAAATTTGAAACTTTTTTGAGACTGTGAATGGAGCTCAATGAAGAGGTCAAAATGCTGTTGTGAGCCTGAAAAAGAGAAAAGAGATCCATCTTCATTAACACTTACTGCAGAGAGCACAATCGTCCAGGTAGAATCTTCTCAGACTATCGCCCTGTCGGAGAGGGGAAAGGACGTCTGTCACACACAGATCTGTGCAAATGGTACAACAATAACCAGGAAGACTAAGGGAAGTTATGTGTAAGCCCCCAGCTAGACACAGGGCTGCACTGAAGTGTAGCTCTGCCCAGTCCTGTGTCTAATGCCCAGGCAGAGTATATTACAAGCACTGTGCCATGGATATGCATTGCACTATGAATATGCTTGTGGAAACATTTATGAACACAGTTTATAAGTAGCACAATTACACAGGGAAAATGATTACTTAGGCAAGTGACGATTTATATTAACCATCCCATTCTATGCCTTAGGGAGTTTCCCATGTTCTCTAGCCAGGCAAGTCTAGGCTAACATCACTCTTGCTCTTAATCAGCTCCAATCTGAAATGCTCATTCTCTGTGGTTAACATGAATATGTGTGGAGTATTACTCTTGTAATAAAATATAATGGGCATTTGCTATAGCTCCCCATCAAAAAACCACACCTTTCTTCCCTTTTTTGGCAGAGGTTGCCTGCTGCTGTACCATCTGAAAACAGCAGATAATAATTTTCTCGGTGTATTTTGCAGCTCACCAGAGCAATGACACCCAATCCTGGCCACAGAAACTTGAGGCTTTCAGAAAAATTTCTTTCTTTTCCTAATTTCTCCTTGTGCCTTCCTTCTATGGAAGAAGCATATGATGCTTGGCACTGCAGCCACTACCTTGTGACTTTGGGAACAGCCCCAAAGATCCTGAAGATGCTGACCCATATCCTATACATCACCAAGCACCTGGACTAGTCTTACAATTGCCTCTCTAGGTAGGCTTCATGTTAGGTGAAAGTATGAACTTATCTAAGCCCCTCTTAGTCAGATATTTTGCTTCCTACAGCAAAGAGCATTACCAATATATTAAAATATATTTGTTATGAAATGCATAATTAAAACTCACCTTTTAATCCACTCATCTGCTGATGGGCTCTTAGGCTGTTTCCAGATATTAGCTATGGTAAATTGTGCTGCTATGAACATAGGGGTGCATATATCCTTTCTGATTGGTGTTTCTAGCTTCTTAGGATATATTCCTAGAAGTGGGATCACAGGGTCAAATGGGAGTTCCATTTTTAGTTTTTTGAGGAGACTCCATACTGTTCTCCACAGTGGCTGTACCAGTCTGCATTCCCACCAGCAGTGTAGAAGGGTTCCTTTTTCTCCACATTCTCGCCAGTACTTGTCGTTTGTTGATTTGTTGATGATAGTCATTTTGACAGGTGTGAGATGATACCGCATTGTTGTTTTGATTTGCATCTCTCGTGTAATTAGTGCTTTTGAGCATGTTTTCATGTCTTTCGGCCTCCTGTATGTCTTCTTTTGAAAAGTGTCTATTTAGGTTTGTTGCCCTATTTTTTGATTGGATTATCTTCCTTTAGTTAAGTTGTATGAGTTCCCTGTAAATATTGGATATTAAACCCTTATTGGTGATATCATTGGCAAATATGTTCTCCCATGCAGTGGGCTTTCTTGTTGTTTTGTTGATGGTTTCCTGTGCTGTGCAAAAGCTTTTTATTTTGATGTAGTCCCATTTGTTTATCTTCTCTTTAGCTTCCATTGCCCTAGGAGCAGTATCAGTGCAGAAATTCCTTTGGCACATGTTTGCAATTTCGCTGCCTGTGTAATGGAATACTAGGCTGCAGTAAAAAAGAAGGAATTCTTGCCATTTGCAACAGCATGGGTGGGACTGGAGAGCATTATGCTAGGTGAAATAAGCCAGTCAGAGAAAGATAAATATCATATGATCTCACTCATTTGTGGAATATAGAGAACAACATAAACCGATGGACAGGAACAGATCCAGAGATAGAGAAACAGCGATCTGTCTGTTGATCCCCGAAGGGAGGGTGGGGGAGGGTAGGGGTGCGGGGAGAAATCAACCAAAGGTCTTGTATGCATACATATAAGCCAAGCCAATGGACTCAGACAACAGGGGGATGAGAGCATGAGTGGGGGGGGGGAGGGTTGGGGGTTATTGGGAGATGAGGACACATTTGTAATACCTTGACCAATAAAGAAAAAAAGAAATAAAACTCACCTTTTATAGGTCTCTCAAGGCTTCCTCTTTTGTGTGGAATAAAGTACAAAGTCCTCTCCTTGGTTCACCAACCCCTGTACAATCAACCCCTCTACCTCTCCAAGTACTCTCAGGCCTGGCATTATGTTCCCCATTCTGAGGGCTCCTTCTTTACTTTCTGGTTTGCCATCACTCTCAAATTCCCACCTCAGGGCCTTTGCACACACTGCTTAAATCCTATTACTTCCTCAACACTCAACCTTAGAGGCAGCTTTCTCAAAAAGCCTTCTCTATTACCCGATTTAAAGTAGATATCTCATGCTATCCCCTCTGAGATTTCTCTTTTTTTTTCCTTGATGACTACGGCTGCCTGGGTGGGCTTCCTTGTCATGCATTCAGGGATTTTTCCAGAAGTCAGGAACTTAGGTTACAATTGCCTTTCAGAGGCTCCCATGAAGCTGGGTTCTAGAAGTGATTTGGCTTCTGCTTACCAGACATATATGTGGGAGGTGGTTTTTACATGCTGTTGTGTGAGTAGGGAGAGGTCGATAGAGGAGTTCATTTGGCAGGCTTTGGTTCTGGCAGAGGACATATGATTCTAGTTCTACAATATGGTTTGGGACATTGAACCCAGAATGTTTGCCTAGAGTCTGTTTCTTTTTCCTTTAAAAAAATATATATGCATTTTTATTGATTTCAGAGAGGAAGAAAAAGAAAGATAGAAACATCAATGATGAGAGAGAACCATTGATCGGCTGCCTTTTGCATGCCCCCCACTGGGGACCAAACCTACAACCCAGGCACTTGCCCTTGACCAAATGGAACCTGAGACCGGTCAGTCTGCAGGCCAATGCTCTAGGGATATAATCTGTTTCTTTCGGCCTATTTAAAATGTGGAGCTAGCTGTATCTCTTAATACATCCTTCTCTGTTTAAATTGTCTAAAGAGGATCCTGTTGTCCATAATTAAGAACCCTGACCCTTAGAGAAATATGTTCTCACTAATTATATATTCATTGATACATTTTCTTGTTACATGTTATCTCTAATTAGCCCCTATCTAGTATATGTCTAGAGCTGAAGTTATTTATTGAGTGGATAAATAAGTAGATGATTAAAATAACAGACATTGCATATAAAGTGATTAGAAAAAATAAAGTACTAAAGTCATATCTTTATCTAGACATCATTATCTAGTGATGTCTAAGAAGCCAGAAGCCAGCATTTATAATGAGTTTCCAACTTGCTTGTTCACCTGGTGGACTGATTGCCATGATAACCAAATTAGAAACACTGAGGAATGTGAACTATTTTATGACATGGGATAATAATCCTGACCATAGCAAATTTGCTTCTTAAGAAATGTAAGTTTCCCCAGGGAGATTGTCCTGGTCCTTTTTTGTTCCTCCCAGATGGCAAGTCATATTCTGAGATACTTTTACTTCCATGGACCTCTCTGTTAAATACACAGCCTCCAGCTCTCTCCTGGCAATTATCATATTAGACACTGGCAAGCCTTCTGAACTGTTGGATCTGTGAGAGCATGAACCCATGTCTAGCTTAGCTGATCACTATTTCCAGTGCCAAGCACAATGCCTAGCACAAAATCAGCATTCTGTAAATAAATGGATTGTGTTGTATGGTATTTAAGCATACATTTTGAGAAATTTCATAAAGGACTAAAATTAGTATTATACTAGGGGCCCGGTGCATGAAATTTGTGCCTTGGGGAGCAGGCCTAAGCCGCAGTCTGGCCTCCCTTTGTGGAAGGCTACCAGGCTGATGAGGGAAGGCACCAGCCCCATCACCCCACTGCTGCAGCCATTGCCAGGCACCGCAGTCATCAAAGTGTTTTCATCAACACAGACTCCAGTCCCTTCACCATGAAAAAAATGTCAACTTTCTTTAGGTATTTTCAAGATGTGTTTTTCATAGGATATGACATTTCTTTCTTTATTATTATTTTTTATCCTCACCTGAGGATATGTTTCTATTGATTTTTAGAGAATGTGGAAGAGAAAGGGAAAGACAGAGAAACATCAAAGTGAGAGGAACACTTTGATTGGTTGCCTCCTGCATATGCCCTGACCTGGGCCCCGGCCAGGGAGGAGCCTGCAACCGAGGTACATGCCCTTGGTCAGAATTGAACCCAGACCCTGTGGTTGGTAGGCACAGGTATTATCCACTGAGCCAAACCAGCTAGGGCTGGATATGACATTTCTTACCCCTCCACCAGTGGACCTTCGTTTTTTTCTCCAGGCGTGTGGTGGAAAAACCCTAGATGACCTTTTTGGATTCTTATTACCCAGTCACTAAGAATTTTACCAGTGGCATACAGGGAGCTTAGCCAAGCAGCTGTAAGAAAAGGTATTTCCTCTGTAGTTCACACCAATCCCTGGCTTGGCCCCTGCTCAAGCCTAAAGCCTCAGGGTCTGGGCAGAGGACCCCCAGCTCCTTCCCATTGGCCCCTGGCCGAGGCATTAGACCTCTGGCTGAGGCATTAAGCCTTGGCAGGGGACCACCAGCTCCTTCCAATTGCTGGCTCCACCCCTGCTCCCTCTGATTACTGGTTTTACCCCAGAGGCCTTAGGCCTGGACAGGGACCCCCTTGGGTCTGATCACAGGCTCAGGCCCTGCCCAGAAGACCCTGGCTCAGGCCCTTTCTAGGCTGCTCAGGGCCCAACACATAGCCTACCTTGGAGTGATCTGGATGTCCGATGATGTTCCCGGGACCCAGGTCACTGGGCGCCTACATATGCAAATTAACTGCCATCTTTGTTGGATTAATTTGCATACTCTCTTGATTGGCTGGTAAGCGTAGTGGAGGGATGGTCAATTTATGTTTGTCTATTATTAGGTAAAATTTTTACATAATTTTCTTTTATGTCTTATTTGCTTATGCGCATAATTATAAATGTCTCATACACATAAACATTGGTTTTCTATTGGTTGCAGCCTTCTTTCATTATGGTAGGCTATCTAGTCTACTGTGATTTCCCCTCTTAACTACTAAAAATAGCACATAAGTGTATCTCTTGTTCTCATTGCCCTCCCTCCATGTAGCTGGGCTTGTTCCCTGAGCCCTTCCTCTATCTGATATTTCCACTTATACTCTCCAATGTTGTTCATTGTGTGAAGTTGTTCCTGGCTCACTGACTCTCAGCATCATAAATATTAGAGAGGAAGCAGTGGGGACTGAGGGAAAAGAGGAGAAACCGCATACCTCAGAAAAGCCCTCCACAAAGATCATCTCCCCAGCAAGCAAGCCAAACAGAGGTCTGTGTTTCTTTACTGTGACCAAAATGTTCCCACTCAGAGGTTGGTGTTAGCTGAAAATCAACATGCTTCTGTCATGTTTGTCTGTGTTTAATTCTGTTCTGTTTATTGATCTATAAGTTACATTAGTAGGTATAGATTTTACTGTTTTAATCCAATATAACTTACAGTACATTTCATCTGACACACAGTTGACATATTTGACAAGTAGATGATTGATCCAAATAAATAATGTAATCTCTCTTTTCTTTCTATCACTTTTTGATGTCTATAATTGGCACCAATGCCCACAATCATTATTGACTCTAAGAGAGCTCAGAAGTGTACAGATCATTACAATCTCATTTTATGCCACCAATAGTTGAGATTCCCTAGTCCTGAAATGTTCTTGGTGACCCAAAACTGAGAACCCCACATTTACTCATGTTTTCCCACCACCCATCTTCTCATGCATGCACACACGTGGACACACACACACACACACACACACACTACATGTCCTATTGTTGCAGAAAGACCACAAAAACTAAGCGACGCTTTGAAGAGGTGGAGAAATCACAGCTTTAATACATGCGCGCGGACTCCGGGATTAATCCAAATCAGAGTGGGGGTAGCACTCCAGAATCTTGCTTTATAGGTGATTTGATTTGCAAATATACTCCCTCCCCCCAAGGCCCTGAAGGGAGAATTCTTTTCATCTATCCTTCCCCCAGATACAGGGCTCAAAAACAAGGCTCCCTCGCCTTACCTACCAGGGGACAGGGCTTTGTTTGGTTTAATGGCCTTGCAGAACCAGCCTTCTTCCTCACTATGAGTTCATGCTCCTCAGGGTCTGGACTCTGGAGGGTGCTGCCAGCAGCCTGTCGGAGCGTATAACACACATGCCAAGCTACAGGAGTGAAGGTGAAATTCAGACTCAAAGATATGCACACAGAACAGGACAGATGGCACAGAGGCCCTGAGTGTGGAGCCCTGAGTGTCAGACTTAGGGAAGAGGGAAGGTGAAGCATGGTGGTAAGGAACTAACCCTGCTATTCTCCAGTACCTTCATCTCAGGACTCCCAAACATCCAAATCAGTTTTACCTTGAAGTAGCAAAACCAAGTGTGCTCAGGACTCCAGGAGACCTAATTTTTATAGTTGTTTTTTTTTTTGCCGGAAACCAATTCCAGCATGTCATAATTTCAAGAGTTTCATCAAAAGGTTGATGGAACTTGGGGACTCAACAGAGTTGAGTCACACATGCAGTCACCTGTTGGGAATGGCTGATGGCATTTCCCCAAACCTGAATAGGGTACATTAAATTGATTGCTTGGCTGACAGACAGCTAAAGGGCATCTTAATCTACATGTTTTTGCCTCCTACTGGCCAAACACCTGAACAGCCATAGGCTAATTCTTCCATTCTGACAATGCTTGTGTATACCCTTTGAAGTGTATACCTCTGCCTCTCCTCAGGACAAGCTGTGTTAATGAAAAGCATGGGGTACTGAGATGAGGAGCTCTGAGACCTTAGAACTTAACTTAGAACTTAGATGTTAGCTCCTTTAGCTAAGCTCCTCTGACCCCCAAATGCCTTTCAAAATGATCTTTCATCTCTGGACTCCTATTTAATCTGCACACAGCCTTCTCCAGATTGCTGAACCCTTCTTAATGGTGGAACAAGAACTCCAGCAGTTTTAAAAATTATTTGTAGTATTCAAGTCATGCAAAAGACTATAGGTAACTTCTATAAGTTTTGTCATATAAAGTTAACATAAGTACATTTGGGCATAAAGTTCACACTCAATGGTGGGCCTTGTATCTCAGTTCCACCTAATTTTCCACAATTACCTGAAATTTCTTTTATAAAACACTCAAGCTTTCATTCTAGACATTGAAAAGAAGGCTAGAATGTAGCTACCAGAGGACTTACTCAATGGTATGAATGAGCTTCAGACAAAGCAGCAATGGTGTCAGTCCAGTGTTTCTGGAGCAGGAGGGTAAGGTGAGGTGGGGATGTTTCACACCTACTGAGGAGGAGGAAGAGAAGGGCACAGATATTCTAAAAACAAATGCCTACACTTTCCAATATTTTTTCCACACCGGTATCACTCATTTATGTCCATTCAGGGACAAATGAAAATAATGGGTAGAGGTACTCCAAATCCTGTATTGTCATAAGTGAGTAAATGCAGAGCCTTATAGAAATGTTTCCAGGGTGTTAATATTTATATTGGTGATATTTATAATATACTGATGTGAATGTCTTGTACTTAACTCTGGGGTTACAGCTCTGAAAAAAGCTGAGATTTAGAGTTCAAACACCATGTGATTCTAAATCCCACATACTTGGACCACAGAAAAAAGAGCAAAATGCTGAATGTCCTTACATAAACATGGAACATGAATATAAAAAAAGACAAATCCCTGATTTCAAACACACACAAACTCACACTCTACTTTCTCATCTCCCCTCCCCCCAAACAACACACACACACACACACACACACACACACGTAAAAGCAGACCTCAATTTCCAGGAAATGCAGTCTGGAAAATATTGGTCAGAATATGGTCAGTGGCCCAACTCTGATCCATACAAGGGGTTTTTGAGACTGGTTAATACCATCCTAGGGAAACGTTCCACACTATGTGTGTTATGAGTGTTTCTGTTGAAAGATTCTTTAGCAATTTCATAAATTACATCAGTTCTCTTTTCTTTTTTTTAAGCATCTCTGGGGTAGGGGGGACTTCATGTCCCAAAGTTGCATCACCCTGATCAGTAAACGTGTTTCCACCCAACCTCCCCTGCAGCAGTGTAAGACCTACTCTCCCTTCTTTGATCCTTTATTGGAATTGAGGGTTAGAAAGGCTCTAAACACATCTCTTCTGTGAACTCATCAAATCTCAGATCCTTTTACTCTCCATCCTAAAATTTATTTTCTCTCTTTATAAAAATTTGTCTTCCTCAAACTTTCTCCTTTTCAGTTTCTTTTCTTTTGAAAAAATTAGAATACGCATTTTGGAAAACAGAAAATCTACTAGTGGTAGTTATAGTTGGTTCTCATTATTAAGGGTAATTATGTTCTATAAGGTCACTGTGTACATTGAATTAGAGAATACTGAGCCGTTGCTCCTAGGGGAACAAAGGGTTAGGTTCCTGTGAGCCTCTGGTCACATTTTCATCAGTCATTCAATACCTAACCTTGCTTTATGTGTGTTTCTCTTGAAAGACTCTTTAAGTAATATATAATGTTGCTTCTTTAACATTGGACTTATGGCTGACAACACTGTAAGTCATGCCTGAACACAATAAATGAAACACACACATTTTCCCCATAAGGCATTACAGCCTTCTTGCACTTCATCACTGCGCTTGGTGGAAATTTTAAACATAAAATTATCTCCAAAAGCACAGAAATGAAAAGAATGTGGCACTAAATAGCAAAAAGTATGAGGACTGAAACAAGAAAGCAGAGCATGGTCTTGTTCAGCTGGGAACATGAGTTTTGGTAGCTCTTATTTTCCCCTACTGTCTACACGTTCACAAATCACCGTGCAAGTGTTGTGAATATTGATTTTGAGGTTACAAATAAGGTGGACTTGACAGTATTTGTTCCTATGAAGTGATGGGGGCCTGTTGCAGTGGGAAGAAAGGGTGAGAGGAAAGAAATGGGCATTTTTTGTGGCACCCAGGAGAAAATGGCTTGTGAGAGGCACAGTGTTAGAACAGTAGCTAACTGACTAAGGTGGAGAAATATAATTCCTCTCATTTCCAGCAACCTGTCTGCAGCTCTCCTAATGTAAAAAATAGCTTGCCATCATATGCAAACGTTGTCACCATGTACATGTAATTATATCTTAATAAAAATTAGATTTATAGCCAGACAACAAGTCATGATGGAATTAAACAGCCCAGAAGCTGTTGTGAGCTTTCAGTCATCAAACCCTGGACTCTGCCTCCAGAGCAGCACAGACTCCTGTGGGCTGGGTAACTGAGCACCAGCGTGCTGGCCCACAGAGGGTACAGTAGCTTCTGTGAGCCATATTCTCTGCTTGACATTTTCACTTTAGAGATCAATGATCCACCAAAACTCCAATTTGATGAATCAAAAGTCAAATCCATACTTAGCAGGAGTAAACAGCATCATTGATTTAAAGGAGTGAAGCAAATTGGAAAACTGGATGGAGTGATCATGTAGTGAAATCTACTCAAACATCTACTCTTGTGTATGTGTTCCCACCCACATTGGCTGCTCTAGTTCAACTAGAAAAAAATGACTTCTTCCACTAGGACTAAACTATAACTTGACTTCTAGATTCTTCCAGGGTCAACTTTTGAACAGAAGCACAATGAAAATATTTCAGTGGCTATTAGACAGTCATTGCAAAAGAAAACAAATGGTTATCTGTAAAGTTGTAGGCCAAAACTAAGAACTTAAGTTATTAAGCAGGAAGGAAATGGGTAAAATTTAAAGGCACTGTAACCCTGACCTTGTTTTCTTGGAATGATATTCTTATCTGATTTATTCCTTTAGCTTTTACTCAGCGATATCACTCAAAATACACACCAATAGCAATGCCTTCTTTTTTGGCACACTTTTATCTTTTGTATAAGTCTGGTGTATTCAGCAATGAATTAGGATTTATGAAAAAAATCCTAATCCAAGTTTTATAAAAAAAAATCCATTAGACTTAAAAACCATTGAACACTCATCAGCATTTGGATTAAATAAAAGAAAGGATAAAATGTTGACATTTTTTTCCCCAAGAGATAGCAGTTTTCCAAATTTTTATATAATCTTTTGAAATGTAACATCTAATATACAATATAATTATGTAAATTATTATTATAAATATATAAACTTCTAGTAACATGATCATAGTTTCCAACAATACACATAGCTGTCTAGATTACCATATGAGAAGCAAGTTCATATTTTTAGTAATTGAGTTTATTTTTATCAGCAGAAAACAAAGTGTTCAGAATCAAATAAATAAGGATCATTTGATTGCCAGACAGCATGACCATAGTGCTCATAAAATTTGAAGAAGTTGAGTCAGATCACAAGGACAAGTGCAGTGCTCCTCCAAATTCAGTAACTTGTGGAATGCAGTAACTTGCCTCTTGCTTTCTATGAGCCAAGCAGCCTGGAGCTGTCAAGTTCATCTGTCATCCCCTCTGCCTTCTGCCAAATGTTCTTGTTTTCATTATTAGAAGAAAAAATTATGAATTTATTAATTAAAATGACATTCATTCTGTTAAAATGAAGTTGATCCTAATTGATGCTAATTGATTCTTTCACTCAAAATAGTAATAGACTAAAGGAAATGCTGTAAGATATGAATCAGTGGTAGTTTATTGACTGTAGCTGTCATGACTCTTGTATTGGCCTTTTAGTTATTTTATAATGAAAGGTTGTTTGGTGCAGGCTTAAGAGCAATAAGAAAATTAACAGAATGTTCTTGGAATGACTACTGGCAAACTTTCTTCTATTTGTCTGTTCTCATTGTAGAAAGAGGGGGCAGGTCACTTTCAAAAGGATTAAAAGGTCAAAGAACTTGGTGAAGGGAAGTCTATACAAGCCTTTAGAAAGCTGTTATGGGAGGATCAGCTAGAAAAGAATCCTAGAGCTAATCCTTTGTAGGGATCCAAAGAAAATCCTTTACTTTTTTCCCCTTTTATGAAAGCCAATTCCCACATGCATATAAAAAACTTCTCACTTTGCCTTCATGTCTTAGCTCACTTTTACAGGATCCAAGTTCTTGTCTCTGGAACTGTTCCCACTTTTCTTAGTACCGTCTCAGTCTCCTAGTTCTGTTCTTTTCCTGCCTTTCTTTGGCCTTTTATGTCTTTGCTTGGTTTTATCTGCTTCCCTCTAACACTCTCCTAGCCTGCACAATGACCCAAATCACAGCTGATACAGATCTCTTCTGAGGGACAAGTGAGGCCAACTTAAAGAAAAATGGCATTAGAGTGAGCCTGACATACATCTGGTCTACCAGATTTCTTTTCCCATCCTTGTATAGGAGAACAAAATTCATGGAATTGCTGAAAATCACACAGCCAGCTGACTGAGCCAGGACTAGGACTCAGAACTATAAATTGCTTTTCAAAAATGGCTGAAAATTGGTTGCAAAGTCTGAGCTACTCTACTACCTCAGGTAGTTAACTCAATAGGCAAGACTGCTCTTGTTGATGTGATGCCAACTCAATAAAACCCTGTGGCACGCATGTTGGCAACTTAAAAATCAAGCGGAGTGGGCACTGGTTTTATACTCAGAGCCCCATGATCTTCACTCACGGCTCCAGGCTTCCATCACTGCACCTTGAGGGGGAAATGGATTTTTACCACTTGAGGGAAGTTGTTACAAGAACACCCTCCTTCTCTTCCTCATCACTGCTCTCTGTGAATCATTGCTCCCAGGAGACTGAGTGACACAGAAACTGGAGAAAATCACAGTGTGTGTGTGTGTGTGTGTGTGTGTGTGTGTGTGTGTGTGTGTTTCACAGAAGTATACACAATGCTATAGAAAAAGAAACCAAATAAAGGTTTCTGTTTTGCTGGAGATCTCCTCATCTCTCTCCCAGTTGGAGAGCAGAACAAAGAGGAGTGGATGCTCCATATGTGGCATGTTGCCCCTTGGTTATCAGTTACAGAGAGCAGAAGCCCACCTGGATATTTGTATTAGTATTAGAAAGTTGGCACTTGATAATGATGTTGAACGCCCTTTGCTATTCACTTTTTGTGGTTGGAAAAGCCTGCTGATATCAAACTTAAGAATAAAGCACCACCTTGTGGTCTGATGCATTTATGAAAATGACAAAATATGAGAGTGAAAGCTGGAAATGCTCCCTCAGCTGGTGGCAAAGAAGCCATGGTCTAGACTCCTGAGTGGCTGATAGGAAGCAAGAACCCCAGAGTGTCTTTCTGCTACTTCTTGAGGTTCTCAGATAAGTTAACAATGGCATCACCTTTCATGGAGTGAGTCCCATATTTCTGACACAATGCTATTCACATGTGGTAACCAAATTAATCTTTTTGAAACCACAGGAAAATTCAAATTTGTAAGCTGGGAAACTGAGGCTGAGATCACCCAGTAGTCTGACTACTTGTGAGTGGAGAGTTTGGATTGGAAGTCAAGTCCTTCTGAAGCAAAATCTCTGCTCTTAACTACTATTCTGCTGATCTCCAAGGCCAAGACAAGACTGAGACCAAGACCAAGGCCAAGACCAAGTCCAGGGGCCACTTCAAGCTCTCCTAAGTGACTGTGGCTCTGGGCTCTAAACCAAATTGGAAGCAGCTAGAATCTTACCTCACATTCACTCAGGGTGTTGGAAGTAACCCATTCTTCAAGGTTGCCCTGGAAAGAAAGGTCTGTACTCAGAGGTGGGGACCTCACTGGTGCCCATCCACCTTCTGAGATGGCCAGAGGTAAGGAAGTTACTTTGAGAGTGGGCCAGAAAGCACTGAGCAAGTAACCAGACCCTAAATTGTTTCATGAAGAAGCTAAACCAGGAAGAGATATTTGACAAATATTCATTCATATAATTATAATGCTTTCCTGAGCCAATATGTTTTATCTTAAAAAATAACAACACTATTTTATCACATAGTTTGCTTTAAAGGGAGGGTTGGAATCTCTGTTTGGCTGGCATTTAGGTAAGTAAGTAGTAGTAATGTGAGTGAATTACAAAGGAGACCTTGCCAGGTCTTTCTAAGGACATTGTAAGTATCCTTGGGCAAATCATTCTTTTGTCTCTGTGTCTCAGTTTTTCATTTGTAGACTAGAGGGTTGGACTCCACTAAAACGTAGATGGTTCCATAGTAATGTACAATGCAACTACATGGAATATATGAGTCGGAAACCTCAGCTTTCTCCATTTCCTTAGAAAGTCTGTCATGCCTCCCACTTCCTTCCTATTCTCAACCGAATCTGCTGCTAATTTTGGTAACATAATGACTTGCACACAGTATGTTCAATGACATTTCCTAATGACAATGATGAGGGAATATATGTTTCTCTGTTTTCCCAAAGGAGATACATTCACATAGCCCATGACTTCTAGCCCCTTTCCAGCCACCAAAAAGAAATATAAAAAGTGTTTTAGAGTACTACAGAAAGAGGAAGCAGTGCTAAGTGTGGATTTTCTGCCCTTGGATGGCTAGTCTGTGTCACTAAGTCTATGCCTGTTGGTTTCAAAGCCTCTCCCATCCATTTCCTTCCTGTGCTCTTACTTTCAATGCTTTGATCTGGAACTCTATTTGTTGAGACATCTTTTAACTATAGTAGGCTCTAGAATAGAACTGTTCAATAGAACTTTTTAAAATGTTGAAAATGTTATTTGTGCTCCGAAATGTGTTAATTAGTAGTCACACATGATTACTGAGTATTTGAAATGTGACTAGTAAGACCAATCAACTAAATGTTTAATCTTACTTAATTTTAATCAACTTAAATTTCAATCTAAGTCACCATATGTGGCACGGTACCATGTTGGACAGTACAGTTCTATAATATTGTTATAACACAGGTTTTTGCTGCAGCTATTGTGGTTTCTCCTGGACACCAAGCATCTATCTTAACAGAGCTATCCTTAATAGTGGCTTTGTAAGCAGACTTGTGAAAAATTGTTTCTCTGTGTTATTTTTCTACAAAACAGGATTTCATAAAAATAATGGTATGTCAATCTTTGTGAATGTATTCTATCTTTGAGATAACTGACTTTTTTCTTAATTTCACACTTAACGAAAGATAAAGATACCTGTTTGATTGCATGGGAATAGAACTTACCCTTTGCTGGCAAGTGAAAAGAAAATATTTCTCACTCTGTAGATTCTTCCAGTCATAACAGAATAAATTTGAATGTAATCTTAGAATGCCTTCAGTTAATGAGTATTTTTGATGGTAAACATTTAACAATACAAGTCAATTCTGTATCTAAAAGTTGGATGTTACATGTGTGTATTTTCCCTAAAATATTTAATATGGAGGATTAAGTCTTTAAAAAAGCAACTAGTAAAATTCTAAGTGATTTATTATATAACTAGAGGCCAGGTGCACAAAATTCGTGCATGGGGGGGGTCCCCACAGCCCAGGTTGCCCCCTCTCACAGTCTGGAACCCCTCAGTGAATGGCTCCAGTCTGGCAGGTGCCGTGTGTGTGTGTGTGTGTGTGTGTGTGTGACCACTGGGAGCCTGCCTTCAGCTGCATCTGAGGCTTGGAGCAGTCCTCCTGTGTGTATGTCTATCTGCTGGGGGCCTGCCCCCAGACACAACATGGAGGCTTGGAGCAGGCACCTCTCTGTGTTGATCTCAGACTCCTACCATCCCCTGCATGTTGTTCTCTTTTTTGAGCTGTGTCCTGGGCTGGGTGCTGCCTGCCAGCCAGGCTTACCTGCTCCCCATTTTCTCCAGCCACTGGGAAGTGGAGAAAACCCTGCCTGCCTCACAGCCTGGCCAGCTTTTTCTGCTCCCTGATCCCCCCAAGGGAACTGGGAAGCAGGCACATGGCACCTGCACGCTGCCTCAAGGCCCAGCAAGCCTTTCCTGCTCCCCAATCCCCCCAGGGGACTGGGAAGCAGGTGAATGCCTTCCGCTGTCGTGTAGCCTCCAGCCTTTCCTGCTATAGACCTGCTCACAGTTGTTGGGTTGTCGGTTGCTAAGGCAATGCCTGGTGGGCTCATGTTGCCAGGGTTATACCACCAGCATCCTGCCCCATCACTATGGGCGCTGCCATCTTTGTCTCGGAGTGATGGTTAATTTACATATTACCCTTTTAGTAGATAGGACTAGAGGCCTGGTGCATGGATTCATGCAAGGGTCTCTTGGCCTGGCTGGTGAATGGGGACAATCAGGGTGCCTGACCCAGTCCCAATGGGGCTGATCAGCGTGGCTGATCAGAAGGGTAGGGGCCCCACAGGAGGTTCCAATTGGGGTGATTGGGGCCAGCAGGCTGGGGGGAGGGGCCATGGGAAGTTGGACAGCTGTGGGAGGTTGGCTGTGGGAGTGCACTGACCACCAGGGAGCAGCTCCTGCATTAAGGGTCTGGCCCTTGGTGGTCAGTGCACATCATAGCAACTGGCTTACCAGTCGTTCTAGTCATTCTGGTTGTTTGGTTGTAATGGTCACTTAGGCTTTTATATATATAGCCTAGGGGTTCAGTGCATGAATTCATGCACCTTGAAAGAAACTGTGGGCCACGAGGCAGCGATGGGCACAGAGGTGGGTCTCAGGCCATCCTTCACATCCCTGACCAACCCCTCCCGCTGTGGCCACCAGCCCCCTGTCTGCCAGCAACTCCATTCCCACCACTGCTGCCACTCCCATGCACTGATGGTGCTAGCCTTGCTCGCACCCACTGCTAGCACCGACCCCAATAGCTCTGCATCATCAGCAGGTGCAAGCAGGGCCAGTGCTGTCAGCTGGTGCAAGCAGTGGCTGCCCCAATCACCCCTCAGGAACAAGGGGAGGTGGAGAAGCCCTCATGGGTGATTGGGGCCAGTAGCCGCTGCTTGCACTTGATGACTGCACTGAGTGATCGGGACTGGGGTTGGGCGCTGGCAATGGGTGCGAGTGGGGCTGGCACTGGCAGCAGGTGCGAGCACCAGGCAGGACCACGGCATGCAGGAGCAAAGAATTTTCAGTAACCAACAGAGGCTCACCCTGATGACAGTGCCCTGCCTTGGTCTGGTGCCCTGCTCACCTGTTCCACCATTTGGCCATGGCCAATGCCTGCCATGTTCCCCATTCTGCCACCTGCTGCCAATGCCTGCCATGTTCAAAGCATGCCCCCTGGTAGTTAGCGCACATCATAGTGACCAGTTGTTCAGTTATTCAGTTGTTCTGCCTTTCAGTCTACTTGCATATTAGGGTTTTATATATATGTAGACTAGGGGCCCAGTGCATGAAATTCGTGCACTGCGAGGGGGGGGTGCTCAGCCCAGCCTTACCCCTCTCACATATTGGAAGTCCTCGGGGGATGTCCTACTGACAGCTTAGGTCTGCTCCCGCTCCCCTAGGGGAGCATGCCAAAGCTGTAGTCTGGCCTTTCTTTGTGGGAAGTGACCAGGCTAATCAGGAGAAGCCACCAGCCCCATCACCCCACTGCTTCAGCCACTGCCAGTCACTGGAGCCACTAAGGTGTTTTCATCAGCACAGACTCCAGTCCCTTTGCCATGAAAAAAACGACAACTTTCTTTAGGCATTTTCAAGATGTGTCTTTCATAGGATATGACATTTCTTTCTTTTTATCCTCACCTGAGGATATGTTTCCATTGATTTTTAGAGGATGTGGAAGAGAAGGGAAAAATAGAGAGAAACAACAAAGTGAAAGGAACACTTTGATTGGTTGCCTCCTGCATATTCCCTGACTTGGGCCCCGGCCAGGGAGAAGCCTGAAACCTAGGTACATGCCCTTGGTCAGAACTGAACCCAGACACTGCAGTCAGCAGGCTTTGGCATTATTCACTGAGCCAAACTGGCTAGGGCAGCATATGACATTTCTTAGCCCTCCAGCAGTGGACCTTCATTTTTTTTTCTCCAGGAGTGTGGTGGAAAAACCCTAGATGACCTTTTTGGATTCTTATTACCCAAGTTACTAAGAATATAACCAGTGGCATACAGGGAGCTTAGCCCATGAGCGGTAAGAAAAGGTGTTTTCTCTGTAGTTCACTCTGATCACCGGCTCCACCCCTGTGTCTCCAATCCCAGCTCCACCCTTGCCAGGCCTGTAACCTCTGGCTGAGGATGTAGGCCTGAGAAGGGGACCCCCAGACCCCTGTGATCACTGGCTCTGCCCCTGCTCAAGCCTGCAGTCTCTGGGCAGGGGACCCCCAAGACCCTCCAGTTACCGGCTTTACAGAACCCAGGCCCCAGTGGTGGAGATTTCTTAAAGGAGCACCATGAGGCATTTTGTCGATCATCAGCTCTGATCCTGCCACCTGACATCACCAGCTCTGCCCTTGCACAGGCCCTGAGATCGCAGGCTCTGCCCCTGCCCCACAACAACCTCTGCCCAAGGCTACAGGCCTGGGTGGGGGACCCACGAACCCCTGCTTTGCCAGCTCCACCAGTGTCCAGACCCCTGTGATTGCAGGCTCTGCCCCTGCCCCTCCAATTGCTGGCTCTGTGGAGATCAGGCCCCTGTGATCTACAGCCTTGCCCCTGCCCAGGCCTGAGGCCTTTGGCCCAGGCCTTATGCCTGGGTAGGGCACCCTCATACCCCTCCAATCACTGGCTCTGTCCCTGACCTCTCTGATCACTGCCTCCACCCTTGCCCATGCCTGAGGCTTCTGGTGAAGGCTTCTGGCCTGGGCAGTGGACGGCCAGTCCCTCTGATCACCTATTCTGCCCCTCAGACCACCCGCCTTCCCCGTCATCTGCCTGGCTAACAGGCCTGACCACTTCAGTGGTGGGGCTGAGTCGGATTGGGCACCGCCATCTTGTGGCTATGGGGGTGGCCATTTTTGTGATGGAGTGATGCCTAATTTTCATATTACTCTTTTATTAGATAAGATGTGGCTATGGGTGCTGCCATCTTGTGGCCATGGGGGTGGCCATCTTGTGGCTATGGGGGTGAGTGGCCCTCTTTGTGAGGGAGTGACACCTAATTTGCATATTACTCTTTTATTAGATAGGATACCTATCTTGAATGAGTTTAAGTCACATCCAAATATATTCCTCTCATTATCCCAGTATTTCTTAACTGGAACAAAGATTGAGTAGCATTATCCTGATTTATCTCAAAATAAAGTCTTTTATTGTCATGGACTATAAAGAGGTTTTCAGATAGGTGTCAGTCCTGAGAAAGTGATAACCTAGGTAGAAGAGGAGATTAAAAGTGCTATAAACAATTTTGATGTTTATAGCACAATTTTGATAAATTGTTTATAGCACATGCTTGCATTAAAAAGCATGCTGATGTGTTTTGGAATTTCTGTGTGACAACCAGTCAACAGCAGATTCTTACTTTCATCCAGAATGAGGGAGTTGCACTCCTATTGTATTTTCTCATAGGTTACATTGATGCAGGAGTTCATGATTCCAGGGACTGGGGCTTCCAGGGATCCTCGGAGTCTGGGGATTTGAGGGTCTGTGACCCACTGTTGAGTTTTTGATGTCATCTAGGAAATAATTCAAACATGAACCAGCATGGAGTTTAAAATGAAAGTGATTTATTAGTGTAGCAGTGAGACAAGAGAGAATGGGCTACTCTATAGGCAGAGCAGCCTCCATTTAGTGGAATTTGCTTCCTTTATTGAGGTTCATTTAATGGGGAGGTGTGGAGTAGGTATTCAACGAGGGGGAGGGATATTCAGGGTCTTCTGGGAAAGTGGTGGAGATTTCTTAAAGGAGCACCATGAGGCATTTTGTCTTCTTGTATGGGCTTTCTCTTTCTGATCATGATAGCGTGGGGTGTGGGGTTTAATATGCTAATGTATTACAATGAGTGCATAATGAGGATAGGGGTTACTGTAGGTGAAATTAGTTGCTGTGTTGGATTGAGCTGGTCTGCCTGGTTTAAGCCATAAATCTGATGGGGGTGTGGTCTTTCTTCTTGACAGTTTCTGTAGCTTTTATCCATTGCAGCTGTCCTGCCACACACTCCATCTCAATGTGACTGAGGTTTTCAAGCTGGAATCCTGGGATGGCCTGCTGCTTTGGGCCTGTCCTTATCTCCATGATGATGATATGCAGGCATCTTTTTTTCTGGGGATAAGAGCTCTATTTGCAGAATTCTTTTTTAAAATTTTGTTTTATTGCTTAAAGTATTTCAAAGAGTAGTACACATGTCTCCTTTTTTCCTCCCCTTGACCTTCCTCTGGCTTCCCATGCCCCACAGTGTTTTGTGTCTATTGGATATGCTTATATGCATGCATAAAAGTCCTTTGGTTGATCTCTTACCTGCCCTCCCCCACCCCAACCCTCCCTGGCCTTCCTGCTGTAGTTTGACAGTCTGTTTGATGCTACTCTGCTTCTGTATCTATTTTGTTCATCAGTTTATAATGGTGTTTATTATCCCTAAATAAGTGAAGTCCTGTGGTATTTTTCTTTCATTGATTGGCTTATTTCACTTAGCATAATGCTCTCCAGTTCCATCCATGCTGCTGCAAATGGTAAGAATTCCTTCTTTTTTACAGCAGCATAGTATTCCATTGTGTAGATGTACCACTATTTTCTAATCCATTCATCTGCTGATGGGCACTTAGGCTGTTTCCAAATCTTAGCTACTGTAGATTGTGCTGCAATGAACAAAGGGATGCATATATCCTTTCTGATTGGTGTTTCTGGTTTCTTGGGATATATTCCTAGAAGTAGGATCACTGAGTCAAATGGGAGTTCCATTTTTAACTTTTTGAGGAGACTCCATACTGTCTTCTATAGTGGCTGCACCAGTCTGCATTCCCACTAGCAGTGAACGAGAGTTCCTTTTTCTCTGCAACCGCTCCAGCACTTGTCATTTGTTGATTTGTTGATGATAGCCATTCTTACAGGTGTCAGATGGTACCTCATTGTTGTTTTGATTTGCATCTCTCAGGTGAGTAGTGACTTTGAGCATGTTTTCATATGTCTCTTGGCTTTCAGAATGTCCTCTTTTGAAAAGTATCTATTTAAGTCCTTTGCTCATTTCTTGATTGAATTGTTTGTCTTCCTTTTGTTAAGTTGTATGGGTTCCCTATAAATGTTGGAGATTAAAACTTTATCGGTGATAACATTGGCAAATATGTTTCCCATGCAGTGGGCTTTCTTATTGTTTTGTTGATGGTTTCCTTTGCTGTGCAGAAGATTTTTATTCTGATGTAGTTCCATTTGTTTATCTTCTCTTTAGTTCTCAATGCCATAGGAGTTGTATCGGTGAAAAAAAATTGCTTTGGCATATGTCTGAGATTTTGTTGCCTTTAAATTGCTCTAGTATTTTTATGGTTTCCCATCTTACATTTAAGTCCTTTATCCATTTTGAGTTTACTTTTGTGTATGGTGTAAGTTGGTGGTCTAATTTCATTTTTTTGCATTTATCTGTCCAATTTTCCCAACACCATTCATTGAAGAGACTGTCTTGACTTCATTGTATGTTCTTGCCTCATTTGTTGAATATTAATTGAGCATATTAGTTCGGATCGATTTCTGGGTTCTCTATTCTATTCCATTGATTTATATATGTGTTCTTGTGCCAGTGCCAGGCAGTTTTGAGAATAGTGGCTTTGTAATACAGCTTGATATCTGGTATTGAGAAACCACCTACTTTGTTCTTCTTTCTCAGGATCACTGCCACTATTTGGGGTCTTTTTTTATTCCAAACGAATTTTTGGAGAGTTCATTCTAGGTCTGTGAAATATACTGTTGGTATTTTAATGGGAAGTGTGTTGAATTTATAGATTGCTCTGGGTAGTATGGACATTTTAATGATATTGATCCTACCAATCCATGAACATGGTATGTTCTTCCATTTGTTTACATCTTCCTCTATCTCTTTTTTCAGCATCCTGTAGTTTTCTGAGTAGTTTTCTTTTACCTCTTTAGTTAAGTTTATTCCTAGGTATCTTAATTTTTTGGTGTGATGGGAAATGGGATTGTTTTTCTAGTTTCTCTTTCTGTAAGTTCACTATTGGTGTATAGAAATGGCATAGATTTCTTGGCATTAATTTTGTATCCTGCTACATGGTCAAATTTATTTATTAAGTCCAATAATTTTTTGATGGAGTCTTTAGGGTTTTTTTATGTACAATGTCATGTCATCTGTGAATAAGGATAGTTTTCTTCTTCTTTTACAATTTGGATGCCTTTTATTTCTTCTTCTTGTCTAATTGCAATGGCTAATACTTCCAGTACTATGTTGAAAAGGAGTGGTGAAAGTGGGCATCCCTGTCTTGTTCCTGTTGTAAGGGGAAATGGTTTTAGTTTTTACCCATTGAGTATGATGTTGGCTGTGGGTTTGTAATATATGGCTTTTATTATGTGGAAGTATGATCCTTCTATTCCAACCTTTCTGAGAGTTTTTATCAAAAATGGATGTTGGATTTTGTCAAATGCTTTTTCTGCATCAATTGATATGACTATGTGGTTTTTATCTCTCAATTTGTTTATGTGATGTATCACGTTTATTATTTGTGGATATTGTACCATCCTTGCATCCCTGAGATAAATTCTTCTTTGTCATGGTGCATGATCTTTCTCATGTACTACTGGATTCCATTTGCTAGGATTTTGTTGGGGATTTTGGCATCTATGTTCATAGGGGATATTGGCCTGTAATTCTCTTTCGTTGTGTTGTCTTTGTCTGGGTTTGGTATTAGGGTAATGCTGGCTTCATAGAATGAGCTTGGAAGTGTTCCTTCCTCTTGAATTTTTTGGAATAGTCTGAGAAGGATTGGCTTTAGTTCTTTCATGAATGTTTGGTAAAACTTCCCTGTGAAGCCATCTGGCCCTGGGCTTTTGTTTGCTGGAAGTTTTGATTACTGCTTCAATTTCCTCCATAGTTATTGTCCTATTGAGATTTTTAGATTCTTCCTGATTGAGTTTTGGAAGGTAGTATTTTTGTAAGAATATGTCCATTTCCTCCAGGTTGTCCAGTTTGTTGGAATAGAGTTTTTCATAGTATTTTTTAAAAATCTATAGTATTTCTGTGGGGTCTGTTGTTATTTCTCCTTTTTCATTTCTGATTTTGTTTATTTGGGTCCTCTCTCTTTGCTTCTTGGTGAGCTTGGCTAGAGGTTCATCAATCTTGTTCATCCTTTCAATTAACCAACTTTTGGTTTTGTTGATCTTTTGTTTTGTTTTTTTTTGTTATTGTTGTTTTTTTTTTCTCTATGTCATTTATCTCTGCTCTGATCTTTATTATTTCCTTCCTTCTCCTTACACTGGGCTTTTCTTGTTGCTCTATTTTTAAATCTTTGAGTTGTAGGGTTAGGTAATTTATTGTAATTGTTTATTGTTTTTTGTAGTAGACTTGTAGAGCTATGAACTTCCCTCTCAAAATTGCTTTTGCTGTGTCCCATAGGGTTTGGATTGTTGTGTTTTTATTGTCACTTGTTGCCATGATGTTTTTTATTTCTTCTTTGATCTCTCTGGTAACCCAGTCATTGTTTAATAGCATGCTATTTAGTCTCCATGTGTTTGATTTTTTTGGATTGTTTTTATTGTAGTTGATTTCCAGTTTTATGTCATTGTGACTGAGCAGATGCTTGATATGATTTCTGTCTTAGTGAATTTAAGGAGACTTTGCCTGTGACCCAATATATGGTCTATCTTTGAGAATTACCCATGTGCACTTGAGAAGAATGTATATTCTGTGGCTTTGGAATGAAGTGTTCTGAAGATGTCAATTAATTCCATCTGATCTGGTGAGTCATTTAGGATTGATGTTTCTTTTTTTTTAATTTTGTTTTATTGCTTATAGTATTACAAAAAGTGTTAGATAGATCTCCATTTTTCCCCTTGACCCTCCCCCCTCCTTCCCTACTCCCCAATGTCTTTTGTCCATTGATTATACTCATATGCATGCATGCAAGTCCTTCAATTGATCTCTTAACCGCCCCCCCAACCCTTCCCAGCCTTCCAACTGTAGTCTGACAGTCCGTTCAATGCTGTTCTGCCTCTGTATCTGTTTATTTTCATCAATTTATAGTGGTCTTTATTATCTATAGATGAGTGGAGACATGTGGTATTTTTCTTTCATTGATTGGCTTATTTCACTTAGCATAATACTCTCCAGTTCCATCCATACTGCTGCAAATGGTAAGAATTCCTTCTTTTTTACAGCAGCATAGTATTCCATTGTGTAGATGTACCACAGCTTTCTAATCCATTCATCTGTTGATGGGCACTTAGGCTGCTTCCAAATCTTAGCTACTGTAAATTGTGCTGCTATGAACATAGGGGTGCATATATCCTTTCTGATTGGTGTTTCTGGTTTCTTGGGGTATATTCCCAGAAGTGGGATCACAGGATCAAATGGGAGTTCCATTTTCAATTTTTTGAGGAGACTCCATACTGTCTTCCATAGTGGCTGTACCAGTCTGCATTCCTACCAGCAGTGCAGAAGGGTTCCCCTCTCTCCACATCCTCGCCAGCCCTTGTCGTTTGCTGATTTGTTGATGATAGCCATTTTTACAGGTGTCAGATGATAGTGCATTGTTGTTTTGATTTGCATTTCTCGTATAATAAGTGACTTTGAGCATGTTTTCATTTGTCTCTTGGCTTTCAGAATGTCCTTTTTTGAAAAGTATTTAGGTCCTTTGCTCATTTCTTGATTGGATTGTTTGTCTTCCTTTTGTTAAGTTGTATGAGTTCCCTATAAATGTTGGATATTAAACCCTTATCGGTGATATCATTGGCAAATATGTTTTTCCATGCAGTGGTTTTTCTTGTTGTTTTGTTGATGGTTTCCTTTGCTGTGCAAAAACTTTTTATTTTGAGGTAGTCCCATTTGTTTATTTTCTCTTTAGCTTCTATTGCCCTAGGAGCAGTATCAGTGAAGAAATTCCTTCGGCTCATGTTTGCAATTTCACTGCCTGTGTATTCCTCTAGTATTTTTATGGTTTCCTGTCTTGTGTGTGCACTTAGAACCAGGGACCTAGTCTGCATTGAGCTGAAACAGAGATCCCCCTGGAGTGTGTTGAAACTCAGAAACCTCTAGCATGTGCCAGGAATCAGAGTTCCTCTATACTCCAGTATTGGCATCTCTGTTGCTTTGCATGGCCTCACATTGAGAATCAGGATCCTGTGTGCACATGCACCAAGAATTGGAGCCACTGGCTCCTAGTGTGAATGCACTGAGAATCAGGGATCCCAGGCACAAGTGGTAAGAAACAGAGTCAAGTCACTGGTGCTTGGTGGTGCCTCCTGCTCAGAGAATAGGGTTCCCAGTGCCCATGCTATGTGGAACAAACTTTCAGAGTTCACCAGTTCCCAGGCTCAAATTCCTGCAGCCCCGCACCTTGGGGAAAAGGTACCTAGAGTTGTGCACTCCTAGGCTCAAAACCCCGTGCTGCTCAGTGTTGCTGAGTTCCTAGCACAAATTTCCACAGCCCTGCGCTGAGGGGAAGAGATTCCCAGATTCCATGAGTTCCCAGGCTCAAATTCCCCCAGTCCTGCGCCTTGGGGAACAGACACCCAGAGTCACGCACTCCTAGGCTCAAAGCCCTGTGCAGAGTCAAGTCACTGGTGCTTGGTGTTGCCTTCTGCCCAGAGAATAGGGGTCCCAGAGCCCGTGCTGTGGGGAACAAACTTTCAGAGTTCACCAGTTCCCAGGCTCAAATTCTCCCAGCCCCATGCCTTGGGGAAAAGACACCCAGAGTCGAGTACTCCTAGGCTCAAAGCCCTGTGCTGCAGGAATCCGGCTTCTCAGTGCTGCGTAGTTCCTAGGTACAAATTTCTGCAGCCCTGCGCTGGGGGGAAGAGACTCCCAGATTCCGTGAGTTCCCAGGCTCAAATTCGAGTTCCCAGGTTCAAATTCCCCCAGCCCCGCACCTTGGGGAATAGACCCGCACTCCACCGTCCAGCTCTGAGCGCAATTCTCCCAACGTCTCTTCTGCACATCCTTTCTTCCCTGGCATTAAGCAGCCAGCACACTGGCAAAATCCAAGGCTGCCTTTTCACACCCAATCCAGCTATGGGCTGATTTTTTTAGAGTTCTCTTCTGCCAGCAGCCCCGCGGGACCCCTTCCCACTCTTGGATCACACTGGCCCCAACAGCCGGGGACTTTGTGAGGCGCAGACTTCCCCTGCACATGCATGTGTGCATTCCTCTCTCCCACCTGGATTACAAACCGTACCTTTATCTGCCTTTTCGTGAGGAGGTGCAGTGCTCGTCTGTGTCCACGAATTCGTGCTCTTTGAGTTAAGGTGTTCCTGGGTTTGTAGCTGGTCCCTGGGTGTGTGGTTGCTGGGTCCCTGGGTGTATAGGCTTCCGATAACAGCCACTCAAGATGGCGCGGTCTCTGCGGCAGAGCTGGCTGCTCCAGGAGAGATTTCAGCAGCAGGGGAGGCTTCCCGGTTAGGGGAGCCTAATCTGGTCGTCTCCAAGAGTCCCGGCTGCAGACTGTCTCCCAGCAGAATCTCCTCTGCCAATTCGGGCTGGATGTTACTCGTTTCAGCTGCTCACCCTACTTGCTCCAGGACAAGGCACAGGACATGTCTGTCTATACTGCTGCCATTTTCAAAACCTATTTATTTGCAGAATTCTTCATACACTTTTACCCTTGATGCAGAGCATCATCTCTAGAAAGTGACTTCACACCACTAACTGGATTTCTTGAGAATGAGCATTTCTCATGTGCTCAAGAGCAAATAAATGGAAATCAACTTTAAAAGAAACCAAAATTCTATAGAAGACAAATTAAGCCCATGTTCCTGTTTCTTTACAATTTGTTTTTCAGGGGTTAAAACCAGTGTATAGCTCAGTGAGGTCACTTCTCAAAGCCTATATCATGTAGCCCACGTAGAGCAAATGGAGGTCCCTGCCTGTCCTGTCCACTCCGACTCAAGTGACTGTAGCTCCATACGCCTACCCCTTAGGACAGAAAGTGCCCTAGACTCAGTGACCCTCAGAGCCAGGAGGAAGTTGGTCTAAAGCATTCATCAGAACTGAGAACATGTACACAGATAACCTTTTCCAGACTTAACTAATATAACCCTCAGATTGCCAAATGTCCTTGTGAGGGGACAGCAAAGCTCCTGGGAACCGTGGCTGATGTAAACCGTGGTTGAAGTAAACCATGCTGAGAGCACGGACATTTACCTCTTGCAGGAAGAGGGACTGAGAATCTTACATTGCAATCAGTTTGCAAGCCTTGACACAAGGAAATCACCATTATAACCACAGAAGTGAAACCAAAGAGGAAAATGAAAGAACACAATCCAAGCAAGAGTTCCACCTGACTGAAGGTTTCCCAATTCCCCAGTGAACATGAATTAAAAGCTATATTAGAACTATATACTCTTTGTCATTTCTAGACTACTGTATTTTCTGGTGTATAAAACGACTGGGCATGTAAGACAACCCCCAACTTTTGAGAAGATTTTCCTGGGTTAAAAAGTCTGGACGCAGACCGTATGTGGCACAAAAAGGAACCGACCGGAGACACTTGCCGTCTCCATCCAGCTCCATTGACGACCCCCGACTTTTGAGAAGATTTTCCTGGGTTAAAAAGTTGTCTTATTATACACCGGAAAATACAGTAATATATACAGTGCAGAAGTCAATTACTTGAAAACAGTATATATCAGTTGGGTGAGTTTAAACATTCCCAACTGATTTTCTAAGTAGTTTACACAAAATTCCATCTTTCAGAAACTTCTTCAGTACAGACAGATGCGTGACAATATCCTTGTTTAGCCTATATTCTCATCCCCATTCCCTAGCACATGGTTGGCCTCACTGTGTGTTGGCTGAAGAACCCCAATCAATATTAACATTGTTCACATTCTGCGCCCAGAATAGCCAAATGAGGTAAGCAGCCTCTCTTTCACAGCATCGCGTGGATCTCGCTTGTTCCTCTTCTGTGATCTACATGACAATCCCTATAGCAACTTTACATGTAAGTATAATATGGCTGCTGGTTATTCCAGAATGTTATTCCACACCCTGACAGCTAGATGTGGCCAGGTGACTATGCCTTGGCTAATGGATAAATACAGAAGGCGTGTATACAGCTCCTAGGGTGTGTTATAAGGAGTGGGGACCGGCTATTATCCAGCCTTTTTCTCCTTCCTGCTGGTTTTAACCTAAATCTGATGGTTCATGCTAGAGAAGACATCTTGGATTGTGAGGTAGAAACTCTGTTTAAAATAGGTGGAGTGAATAATAAAAGGAGAGCCTACTTTGAGAGAGAGTATGTGGTGGGATATAGAGGGATATTAAATAAAACTAAGATATCATACATAAAACTATGTCCAGACAACATCTATGTGGTTGCTTATAAGCAGAACTGATTTAATTTCAATAGGCCAGAGCCCACTAAGTTTTGTATTGACAGAGTCACACCTGGCCTATAAAAGCCTTTGACTATTCAACACTAAAGTGATTCTATTCTCCCAGCCAGCACCAACAGAAACACTATGAAAGTTGTGAAGCTTCAGGAAAGGCACATACACACCCGGCTGACATGGCTCAGTGGTTGAGCATCAACCTATGAACTGGGAGGTCATGGTTTGACTCCAGGTTGGGGCACATGCCTGGGTTGCTGGGTTGGTCTCCAGTGTGAGGCATGTGGGAGGCAGCTAATCGATGATTCTCTCTCATCATTGATGTTTCTACCTCTTTCACTCCTCTGATCCTCTCTCTGAGATAAATAAAAATACATTTTTTAAAAAGAAGGGAATATACTTTCAAATATCATGGATAAGAAAACATGTCCCAAGGAGGAAAGCCAGAGCCCACAGATGAAGGGAAAAGGGGTCCCTCCCAGTAAGCAGAAAGAGGGCCTACCAAAAGACTGGACATCTTTTCCTTTTTTTGCCCAGAGGGATCTGATCATTTTTAGGGATAAGTCACTTTTTTTTTTCTGCCTGTCTTGTTCTTATTGCACTTTTGGATGTTATATCAGATAGCTTAGATTTCTTTAGGCCCAGCATGAGCAGTCACACTTAGACCTGAGGAAGATCGCTAAGTATTATTTGAAAATCTGAATTTCGCTGACTCAGATAAAACTTTGGGATTTTATTTTTTTCTCTGAGAGGAGGAAGTTTGAATGTGTTTTAAACATAAAATGTAACTACACAGAGATACTTGGATGGTCAAAGGGAGACATAATTGTCCTCTAACATCTATTCTCCCCTTTCTTCTTCAGTGAAAGAAACTAAGGGCTATGAGTGGCAGTGGTATGTACAGTGTCTAGGAAGTGTCACTAGAGGAGATAATGTGGCCTAATCCTGACTCCTTTATTTGTATCCTGCTGCCTCGATGTGTTGGCTGGTGTTGGGTCCTGTTGTGTGTTGAGAATAATGGTGAAGCCGTCACTCCAGTCTTGGATCAGTCACATTCACTAGAATGATCATACAAATGCTCACCAAGTTTAAAGCCACTTTGATTTGGGTTTTCAATTGTTCTCACATGATTCGAACTGCTCTAGGAATACATTTCACTATGGAAAATTGAAGATACATGTTTGTAAGCAGGTGTCTTTAGAAATCATGCTGGGAAAGATGGCTCAGGAAGAAGAAAGGGAGGTATCGGCACAGTAAGGTTTCTGCAGGCTAGCACTTATGCTATAAAAATTACTTGCAAAAAATCATAGCCCTACATTTTTCCCTGATGAGATTTCCCACTGCTCTGTGGTAAGTGGTACATCAATATAATTGCTCACCTATTTTCTTTCTTCAGAAACTAAATGTAGGCCACAATGAAAACCCGTTTTCCCCCCTACTTACTCATTTTAATAGGAGGTACTCACATGAGTAACACTTTTCTAAAGACTCAATCATTGTTTCCAGTCTCTTATATTCCCTAGCAAAAGCTTTATATTAAGTAACTTTTGCAAAACTTCTGCAAATTTACATACATGCCTGATACAAATTTTAACTTAATAAAACAAAGAAAGCAAGGGTGTGTTGGTGGGAATTTTTTCTGAAACAATAAAGAGTGCACTGTGTGGGCTGCCCCCATCTTTACTGTTTCCCCATGTAAGGCTCGAGTGAAGGAAGTCAAACCACAATCTATTAGGTAATAGGCTATGCATTAACAGAATTTATCTGGAATGAGGAAGGGAAAGATTCAACTTTGAAGTATTTTCCTCAACAGCATATTTCTCTTTTGCTGCAAAGCTGTGCCTGAAATGTCAGGTGAGACACAGGAAGAGCATGGAATCTCTCTGAGGGTTTTCTGGGGGTGTGCAATCATCAGGGATACTGAAGGTGTCACTTAATAGATAGTGTGATTTAACAACCAGACCTCACCAGGCTCATTTCCAGTGGAAATGGGAATGAAGTAGAGTGGTGAGGAGCTTTGACTTAACCCAGACCCTGACTGTGAGTATCGGGTCAGCCACCAAGCAATTGTGTGGGTTAGGAGATGGTGTCATAAGTGGTTAAGAGTGTGAACTCTGAGGCCAAATTGGCTTGGTACCACTTTTGCCTCTGCTACTTCTTCATTGTGTAGCTTTCAGCATGTTATTTTATCTCTCTGTGCCTCAGTCATTTCATCTATAAAATGGGGACTTACCTGTATGTGGACCTACCTCATAGTGTTGTTAGGAGAGACACATGCAAATAAAAGTGTTGTAATGTATATCCATGGTGTGTGGCATATTGTAAATACTAAACTATATTTTTTAAGTGGAATTAGTGAGGTACTAGTTAAACACTGAAATAAGTCAGATTCAAATTTGAATTTTAACCTTGTTACTCCCTAGCTAGTTGACCTTGGATTTCTGCTTACCCTGCTAGCCTGTTCTGTCTCTATCTTCCTCTGGTTGTCCTTGCTTTTGACACAAGGACCTTCAGTTTCTCTAGCTCTCTTTGTAGCCAGAAGATATTATTTCCTCTGGTTGAAATGGCCTTTATTAACTAATAATATTAAAAGCCACCTCCCAGACCAGGTTCAGTTCCTAAGATATCTTTCAGAGTGTTCTGTATCTCTCTTCCACAGCACTTGTCATAACTGTAGTGACGCATTCATTTCTTTGATTATTTCTGGCTTTATTGAGAGGCCATGAGCTCTGAGAAGGGTGAAACAGAGTCTGTTTCTGTCAGTCCAGTGTCTACACTGATACCTGGCTCAGGGTAGATACTCAACAGCTGACGTATGAATACATAAGTAAGTAAAAGAAGTGTGAGAAGAATGCCTTTTTTTGCTGGCTTTATAGACTATGAACTTCTTGAAGACAGACATATTTCATTTATCTTTCTATCCTGAGTGCTGGCAATTAATAGGAACTCAATATATCTATTAGCTGAATGATTCAAATGTTACATTTCAAGCTAAAATGCAACATTCTGGCTTGAAAATATGCATTATTATTTCCTTAGAGAGGCTTTTGTTGAATATAACTTTACCTATATGAATATTACCTTCTTTTCTCTCTGGATTAAGAAAGTATTACTTGTAATAAAATTTCTCTCTTATAATGTTAGGATTATTTCACTAAAGTACATAAAATATTTAGACAGTGATTATGAAAGCTTTGATCTCAGAATCCTTTTATATCTTAAAAACTATTGAGGATCCCAAGAAGCTATTATTTTTTGTGGATTATATTTAACATAGAAAATCTAAAAAAGAATATTTAAAATATTTGTTTATTTGTTTAAAATGACAATGAGAAAGTCTGGCAGAGTAGCTCAGTTGGTTGGAGTATCATCCCGATATGCCAGCGTTGTAGCTTCAATCCCTGGTCAGGCCACATTCAACAATCAACCAATAAATGTATAAATAGGTTGAATGTGAATTGATGTTTTTCTCTCTTGCTCTCTCTCTTCCTTCCCCTCTCTCTAAAATCAATCAAATAAAATAAAATGACAGTGAGAAAGAATACATTAATATAGAATAATTTTTATGAAGTCAAAATGGAAAAACATTTATTTGTTTAAAATAACAATGATAAACTCAGTATACATTAACAATATTAACTAATTTTAATGAAATTAATTATATTTTCCTAATGGATCTTTTAAAAAGTATATGATTTTTATTTATTTTAAAGAGAGAGGAAGGGAAAAGGAGAGAGAGAGAAACATCAATGTGAGAGAGAAACAGCAATTGGTTGCTTCCTGTACTCACCCACATCAGGGATTGAACCTGCAACCAGGGTATGTGCCCCGACAGGGAATCAAATTGGCAACTTTTCAGCGCATGGGACAATATTCCACCAACTTAGCCATATGGGCCAACACTTAATGGATCTTTTGCTCAAGCATGATTTTGCTATATAATACATTGATCATTCAGAAAATACTGATTCATTGAGTGAACACTTGACCTTCCAAGTGTTGGCTATACAATATTTAAAAATTTACACCTGTTAATATCATTCATCTCATTAGAAAAGTCTTTAAGCATTGGAAGCTGTCAGGTTTACATTAACAGATGCAAGTTTTTCAAAATTTTATCTTTGGCAGCAAATAATGTCTGTTGTTTCTCTTCAGGTGGCAAGCTCTCTTTATTCAATCTCAAGAAATGTCTGTTAAACAGCCAAGTGCAAGTAACAATAGTTTGCTGTCAGTTGGCATGAGGATTGTTTTAGGCTGGTTATTTATCAGAAACAAAGGAGTAGGAAGAACCTTTGACCTCCCCACTAAATGCCTAAAAAAAAATTTAGATAGAAGACCTGCTCCAGGAAGGGAGCTATCTTCATAGATAATTACAGTATAGTATGAACTAGGTGAGGTAGACAGGGAGGAACCTAGCAAAGTCTATTTGTTAAAATTCCTCTCTGTGACACATTGTTTCTGTATGGCCCAGCAAACACTGATTTACCAAACACTTATTCTTCTTGTAAATTGCCTTCCTTCCCTTTGAAATGCCAGATCCTACCTACTTTGCTCTCCTTGGTCCAAAATGACATATATACCTCATTTTGCCTGTCTTTGAAATCTCTCATCTTTATGTAGATTCCCCCTATGCACAAAATGGAACTTGATTTTCTCCTGTTAATCTGTCTTGTGTCAATTTAATTCTTAAATCAGCCAGGAGAACTTGGGTGGAGTAGATTTCCCTTGGGTGGAGGACATAAAACTGCTTGGCCCCTTTCTTCTGCAAGTATATGGTGATAAAGAATACAGAGACTGCTACAGGAGAGAGGCTTTGCCTCCATTGGTCCTAAGGCAGCAGCTATTTTACCACTTTTGCTTTTGCACAATTAGAGTACAATGTTAACACAATGAAAAAGGCAAATAACTTCTTAGTATTATTAAAGCAGTTTTGATTTCATGGACCAATAAAAAAACTCAGGGAATCCAGGGGGCAACAGACCACCTTTGAGAACCGCTATAATAGGGTATTTTAATATTAAATTAAGACTCATTGAGCCCTGGCTGGGTGGCTCAGTCAAGAGGTTGTTTGAGTTTGATCTCTGATTAGGGCACATACAAGAAGAAACCAATGAATGTATAAATGAGTGGAATAACAAATCAATGTTTCTCTCTCTTTCTCCCCCTGCCTCTCTCTGTCTCCCTGCCTTTCTCTTGCTAAAAAAGAAAGACTCACTGGCATCACATGGATGGAATTTATAATAATATGGTCTTTTAATTAAGCATTTTTCTACGCTTTCTACCCCACCAGGAACAAATAAACCAAGAGCACCAAAATGTTACAAAAGCTTGTGATGACTAGAGTTTATATTAACATACAAGGAATATCTAACCAATAGTTAGTAATGTAAAAAAGAAGTTTTAACATGTCTTTTTAAAAATTTCTATTTCTGAAAACATTTAAGAATTTAAGAGATGGCAATAATAATAATGAATAAAATCCTATTTAAATGCACTTCTAACTTCTCTTCTTAAAGATCTATCAGATATCCTTCTATGTTAACTTTAAAACATGTCTGCGATGTGGTTACACAGGACTTGATATCATCGTTATTTTACAGGTGAGAAGGAGTCGGGAGTTTGAGACAAAGTCATAGTCATGGAAGACATTGGAGATTGAACCAGAGGAGCCGTCCTGGTCCACATTCAATGACTTTTTCCTTTTACCCCTGAGTCACTCGGTCCGTCTAGGCTCAGCACACACATTTCACTTTAATGAAAAGAGAAGGTTCCATTGAACTCTAGAGTTTGGAAATCCCCAAGGTTGAGTTTGCAAAATAACTAAAAACCTGCAGGAAAACTGTGACTCCCCAGAACTTTTTCACGTTTCGTTTTTGGTGGTAAATAGAAATTCGTAGGAAGGAAGAAATTCTCGCAGCCTGGGCTACATCACTTGCTAAATTTAGAATTCCAGATTTAGAGAAGCACCCTGATGTCCAGGAAGTGCAGATAAATTTTTCCTTCCCTTTTGGAACCCGGGGGTGGGGGGAGGGGGGAACCTGGCTAAGGAGTCTATGGCCATTGACCTGCTGTGAGTGACTGGGGATATTATTTGGGGATTTAGACAGAATGTGTTGAAGGGGAACAGGATGTGGGTGGGGACCTGCGATGAGTGAAGAGAAGGGAAATGTGAGCTTCTGATGATGTAGCAGAAGTAGTTTTAAAACGTCATGCTCCTATTTGCTAGCCTGTTACAGGTAACAGAATCTTCCCTATCTGTCACCAGTGAGTAATTGCCATAACAACGCTGTATTTATGTGACCTATATTTTACCTCCTCGAAGCAGAGGAAGACCCTTAAAGAAACACAAAGGCCTCCAATCGGGTGCAGGAAAGAGCAATTTTTCCCTCCTCCTCCCTGTCCTAAGGCCCTTGCTCCTTGAAAATACTCTTATCTTTTTCTTATTTCCATTGCACCCTCTACTCTTTAAATCCTAGCACAGGACTTAAATGGAAGGTAGAGGTGAAGTGTTCCTGACCCAAGCCACCTGGTGGGCAGGCAGCAGCTGAGTGGCCTTCTGCAGCCCAGGGTCAGAGAGAGATCACAAGAAGGCACATTGCTCAGAGGCAATCACTTCTTAACCATTTGAAAAACGCTTGCCTGGGTGGAAAACCAGACAAGCTTTGCCTATGAGTTGCAATGGCATTGTTCTTCTGTGCCAAGAATATCAATCAGTTCAAAAGTCCCTGTCCTGTGAGCACCAGTGACATGTGGGCATGCACAAACAAGCAACACCGGTAAGCCTCCTGTTTGGGGCTGGTGTAAATGTCAAGGCTGGATAGTGGAATTAATTGTTTATTCTGCCACTGCCTAGTTTTCCTATCCTCCTCTCACCCCTTCTGTAGAGTCTCATAACTTCCTCCCCTTTCTTGATCCTGTGATGTCCAGCCTTCGTATGCTCAGTGTAGGAGCGTGAGCTCTTCGGAATGCGAGGTGATAGGAAACCTGGGCAGGATTGAAAAGCACCTTAAAAGACAGAGCACCTGTCCATAGGCTGGAAGACCTCCGCCCAAGTTTGCAGTCACTTATTAGCTTATACTAAGCCACTAACTTCTCTCTGCCTCAGTTTGCCACTTTAAACCGAGGATAATAGTGCTCTTTTCGCTTTGTAAGAATCCATTGCTATTATGTGGCACTATTTATTTAGTGACATAGTATTTATTTACATGCTTCACTCCAGTTCCTAGAAGAGTGACTGATGCATTGCTCCATAAACATTTGTTAAATGGATGACTATTTTTGGAAATGTTTTATAAACTGTAAAAGCACTGTACACATGTTTTTATGATACTTCTTGCAGGTGATACTAGAGGTGGGCCGTGTTCTAAGCCCTGCTCCTGTGGTGTGTGGTATATGAGCAGGCTGGGTCCTGCCACACCTGGGGTGACCTGGGGTCTCTTTCTAGGCCATGGCATCTGCTTGCTTTCCACGATCCCATCTGCTTGTGTGGCGTTGCCCCGCTGCCCAGCATTTTGTAGTTTGGTGCAAATGTTGGTCCCTGGAAGGCTGATCTTATACATTCATAACATGTTCTCATATAATACAGAACACACAGATACTGGCATTGGGAATTTTATTGGTCTGGGAAATTTCAAGCCTGTTTCAGATCAAACAAGGGACAACAGTAAATACCATGATTATAGTAAAAGAAAGAATTTTAGAAGCATTCTTATGGAGAATTCCTATTTTTTAAATCTTATTACGGGCTGAATTATGTCCCCTCAAATTCATACCTTAAGTCCTAGCCCCCAGTGGGACTGTGTTTGGAGACAGGGCCCACAGGAAGGTAATTAAGGTCAATGAGATCATAAGGGTGGGGCCCCAATTCTATAGGACTGGTGTCCTCATGAGAAGAGGAAGAAACCCAGATGTGCGTCTCTCTCTTTATCCCTTCTCCCTCCCCTCTCCGTGAGCCACAGAGAAAAAAACCATGTGAAGACGGACCAAGAAGGTATCTGTCTGCAAGTCAGGCAGAGAGTTCTCCACAGGGACCGGGTTGATTGATCTGAGACGTCTAGGCTCCAGAACTATGACAAAATAAAATCCTGTTGTTTAAGCTGCCCTGTCTGGTCTTTTGTTAATGCAGCCTAAGCAGAGAAAGACAGTTTGTGTACAGGGAAGTGGGGTGTTACTATAGCAAATGCCCGAAATGGCTTTGGAACTGGAACATGGGTGGAGGCTGGAAGAGTTTGGTGCATGCTAGAAAAAGCTTAGATTGCCATGAAAGGGCTATCAGTGGAAATGTGAAAATTAAAGGCCATTCTGTTAAGATCTCACACACAAGTAAGGAACGTGCTTTTAGAAACTAGGAGAAAGTTGATCCTTGTTATAAAGCGTGTAAGAATTTGGCTGAATTCTGTACCAGTGTTTTGGAGAACGGTAGAACTCATGAGTGCTAACTGGGACATTTAGCTGAGATTTCTAAGCAAAGTTAAAGGAGCAGCTTAGTTTCTCCTTACCCCTTATAGTGAAGAGCAAGAGAAGAGAGAGGTAAACAGAAGGAATTGTTAAGTAAAAAGGAACCAGAGCTTGAAGATTTGGGAAGTTCCAGCCTATCCATATTGCAGGAAATGAGCAAGGTATTCTGAGGAAAACACTACAGGTGCTCTTACCCATTTGATAAGGAGATTAACAGGGGTGTGAGCCATGGATTCAAGCAACTTTTTTAGCAGAAACCCAGACTAGAGATGGGATACACCATCAGAACACGCTTCCAGCTGGGACTAAATGGAACTGAGAAAACAGCATAGAATGAAAGAAGGCTGTCAGACTTCCTGAATTCTTAAAGGAGGGAACATTAGAGCTATCCAAGCATGCATTATCCTTAAAGAAAAGGGAAGAATGACCCCAGAGGTGATTCAGAGATTCTTGAGATTATTACTCCCACATAGGTTTAGGGAGCAGGGCTGGTTTCTCCTAGGTTTCAAAGGGTGGGGCTAGCTCTTGGTATTAGCAGGCCCGGCTGCCCCTGCTCAGAGTCTCAGGGGCAAGGCCACCACCTTGGGCTATGGGGATGACACACATGGAGCATAGAGGATTATACTTTAGTTTTTGGATCAAATGAGACTCTTGCTAGGTTTTGAATTTGCTTGGGTCTTCTCCTCCCTCCCTCCCTCCCTCCCTCCCTCCCTCCCTTCCTTCCTTCCTTCCTTCCTTCCTTCCTTCCTTCCTTCCTTCCTTCCTTCCTTCCCTCCTTCCTTCCGATTTCTTCCTTTGAGAATGGAACTGTCTATCCCCTGCCTGTCCCTACACTATGTTTTGGAAGCAGATGACTTATCTGGTATCTTAGGTGCATAGCTAGGGAGGAATTTTGCCTCAGGATGAATCAGTTTTGCTCATATATGATTTAGATGATATTTAGATGAGACTTTGGATTTTAGACTTTAAAGCTGACATTAAACGAATTAAGATTCTGGGGACTATGGGAATGAGGCAAATGTATTTTGCATGTAAGAAGGACATGAATTTTTGGGAGGCCAGAAGGTGGAATGTTGTGGACTCAACTGCATCCCCTTCCAGATGTTAAGGCCCTAACTCCCAGTGTGACTGTATTTGGGAACCAGTGCCTATAAAGAGGTAGTAAAGGTAAAGTGAGGTCCTGAGTGTGGGGCCCTAATCTGATGGGGCTGGTGTCCTAAGAAGAGGAAGGGACACCAGATTTCTCTGTCGTTCTCTCTCCACATGTCCCCTCCACTGCCCCCCACCTCGTCTCCATGTGAAGATGGATCAAGAAAGTGTCTGCAAGTGAGAATCAGAGCTCTCACCAGGGACCCAATGGCCAGCATCTTGATGTGAGACTTCCAGTGTACGAAAGTGAGAGAAAATACATTTCTGTTGTTTAAGCCATCCAGTGTGTGCTATTTCGTTATGGAAGCCTGAGCTGACGAATGCAATGCTCCCCGCCTTTTGATTCCTCTGGCTCACTCTGAATTGTCACCCTAAGAAGCATAGCTCTGTCTTCATCCTATGGCACATTGCAGCCAGGAGTTGGGTGCACATGTCTGAATGTACTTGTGATTCAAGCATGATGGAGAAGAGGAAACAGCGCAGCTACAACCCATGGAATGACTATCGGTTGTGGAGAGCAGCTCTTTAGCCTGCCTGGCCTGAAATAATTCGGGAACGTTGAATTAAACCTCAGGAGTGTGAAAGGGTATTATTTCAGTTAGGCTGTGCAGTTTCCTAAAAACTACATGTACAAGGTTTATGACTTTCTATTAAAACAGTGTTTCCAAAATTAGTTGTGATAAATCAACTTTGCTCGCACAACTGCGATTGACACTCAAAGTCACTCCAAAGCGATATTGCTAGTGTACACACACAAGGAAATTATTATTTTGGGGAAAATTACTAGTATTTTACCCAACACGGAACTAGAACAAGTGTGAAGACTGAATTTGGTACCTCAGGTTTAATTCTAAACCTGCTACAGTCTTCTCATTACTTAGCACAAATATTAAAATGATTAAATGAGTCAAGATTAGTCTATCACAATTTTTCTCAAACTTTAATGTTCCTACAAGTCACCTGAAGAGCTGGTAAAGATACAGGTTCTGACACAGGAGGTTGTGGATGGAGTCCCAGCCTTTGCATGTCTAAGTCTCAGCCTTTGCTGCTGCTGATCTAGCAGAGGTTGAGTGTGCTGGGTATTAGACTGAATGTTGAAGTGTAGAATTTTCTCCATGGATAAAATAACATGTGAAATTAAGATGTTGATTTATTTTTCATACATCAGAATTCCTTTCTAAAAATGGTTCTAAACCTTGTAATTCACTGACATGGACAACAATGTGTTGTTTGTGGGAATGAGGAGTGGGAGAAGGGGAAGGGGAGGCCAGGTGGGAGAGGATAAATGGTGATGGGGAAAAAAATAAAGAAAAAAATACTACTGAAGTGCATTAGCCCAAAATACCCCACAAAAAACAAACAAACAAACAAATACCCACACACAAAACAAAAACACAAAGAACTACTTTATGGAGATTATAATAATATGACAGCAATTGTTGATATGAATATGTGCTTAATACTTGTTGATTGGTTGATTTGTGTCAAGTAGATCTTCTGAGATGACGACAAATATCTTCCAGGGATATAAAATGATTTAGAGGATATGCAATTCTGTGCATTAGGAAATAAGGTCAATTGAACAGGGCCAGTGAGAAAGCATGGCTCACTGAAGACCAGCAACACCGAACCTCTGCAAGTAGCCACATTCATCTGAGATGAGCAATTAGTTTGGGAAACTGTTAGGGAGATTAATTTTTTCCTTTTATTACTGGGTACCTTCTGGAGTGAAGGAAAGGCACTGAAAAGTTTAGCAAGAGTTGGTAAAGCTGAGTCCTTATTTGCAGACTTGGCAAATATGTGGGTGTGCCATTGTTCAGTTCACTGTGACTTATGACAAGCAAATTCCTATTGCTGATTATACCTCTCCGGCCTACTTGGGACATCTCTCCCTCTAGGGATTGCCAGAACCAGGTTTGTATGTGGGTGCAACCAGAAAATTCCCAAAGGTCAAGGGAAGGCTAAAACTTCCACTTGAAGTAATTATTTGTACACTTTCAGGATATGTGTAAATGTACTTGTACACATATTAGGTAAGAGATCATAATTAATAAATTAAAATTCAGAGCATATTCATTTATTTATTTTTGCTAATCCTCATTTGAGGCTAGTTTCCCATTGATTCTTTGTTTTAAGAGAGAGTGGACTAGAGAGAGGGAGGGAGGGAGGGAGGGAGAGAGAGAGAGAGAGAGAGAGAGAGATGTGGGAGAGACACATTGATTAGTTGCCTCCTGCACATGCCTTGACTGGGGTCAGGGATGGAATCTACAACCTGGGTATGTGCACCAATGAGCCACACTGGCCAGTGTCATTTTTGTTTTAAATCTTACTGAACCAGATTCCTCAAAATATATGAGAAATCAGTTTTACAGAGTTATAAGGAAGAGTGTTTGTTGAATGTTGGAAATAATATGTTGTCACATTTGTTGTCAATAAACTGAGTTGGATGAAGGTGGTGCCTTTTTTTTTTGTATTTTGTTTGTACCCTTTGTTTCTTTTGTAAATTGGACTTGACCCTGGGATTGACACTCTATCAACAGGTTTTTATGACTATTGCCAGTAGAAAAAACAGCTAACAGTTTTGTAGGATGATTAATTTGAAGCAGAGTTTTCTGGATTAATTCACTTCAACGCTTTGCTCAAATAATTTTGAATTTCTGGTTTTCTTGACATTACCAATGAGTAGAAAATTTCAACATTGATAAAAGTTTCTGTTCCATGGGAGAAATCTGGGTAAGATTGAGTTTTGAAAAAGTTTCATGTTGCATGAAAGTTGCCTGTTCCTGCCTACACCTAAGCAAATTCTGTAACTGGCAGGTTCAGTTTGCATTGTTCTCCATTTCAAGTGCTCCCCAAATCTGGTTGTAACACAAAAATTCTTGCTATATTGTGCGATCATAAATGATTGCTGCTGAAATTCTGAAGGATTCTACTTCCATGGGCAGAAACCGATTTGGAGGTACCCAAGAGAAAAATATAAAAAGAAGAAAAAGACATTTTTCAGTCTTACACATAATTTTGTTATTATGTCTTTGAGAATGATTTTTACTCAAATAATTAAAGACTTCAAAAATTAGGTTCCATTTTTGTCTCTTATCACACCAACTCCCCATAGTAAAAGACTGAGTGTTTTGAGGAAGGCTCTGAAGTTTGCTAGATAATAAAGGCATTGAAAGAATGGCTAATTTGGGTTGGGTTCTAATAGTAGCGAAGCTTTCTGCATGTTCATAATTGCTTTTCAGGTCTTGGTAATTCTTAAAATCACATGTATAAAGTCTATGAATTTATATGTCACATATATCCTATCTAATAAAAGAGTAATATGCAAATTAGGTGTCACTCCGTCACAAAGATGGCTGCTCCCATGGCCACAAGGTGGCGGCGCCCAGTCTGGCTCAGCCCCACCACTGAAGTGGTCAGGCCTATTAGCCAGGCAGGTGGTGGGGGAGGCAGAGGACCTGAGGGGTAGAACAGGCAATCAGAGGGGGTACGGGCTAGGCTGGAGATCACAGGGACTTGGGCTCTGGTGGAGCTGGCAAAGCAGGGGTCTGGAGGTCCCCTGACCAGGCCTGCAGGCTTGGCCAGAGGCTGCAGCGGGGCAGGGGCAGAGCCAGCAATTTCAGGGCCTGGGCAGGGGCAGAGCCAGTGCTCAGAGGGGCAGGGGCGAAGCCTGCGATTGCAGGGGTCTGGGCACGGGTGGAACTGGCAATGCAGGGGTCTGGGGGTCCTCTGCTCAGGTCTGTAGCCTTGACCATAAGCTGCAGTGGGGCAAGAGTGGAGCCTATGATTGGAAGGTTCTGGGAGTCCCCTGCCCAAGCCTGCAGCCTTGGCCCAAGGCTGCCAGTGGGGCAAGGAAAGAGCCGGTGATGGAAGGAGGCAGGATCAGAGCCGGTGACTGCAGAGGCCCAGGCCCTTGAAGCCGGCGATTGGAGGAGCTTGCTGGTCTTCTGCCCAGGCCTGCAGCCTCAGACAGAGACTTTAGGCCTGGGCAGGGGCAGAGCCAGTGATTTGAGGGGCCTGGGGTTTCCCTGCCTGGGCCTGTATCCTTGGCCAGAGGTTACAAGCCTGGGCAGGGGTGGAGCTGGAAATGGAGGGGCAGGGGTGGAGCCAGTGATCAGAGTGAACTACAGAGGAAACACCATTTCTTACTGCTCATTGGTTAAGCTCCCTGTATGCCACTGGTAATATTCCTTTTTTAAAAAAAATATTTTATTGATTTTTATAGAGAGGAAGGGAGAGGGATAGAGAGTTAGAAATATTGATGAGAGAGAAACATTGATCAGCTGCCTTCTGCATGTCCCCTACTGGGGATGTGCCCACAACCAAGGTACATGCCCTTGACTGGAATTGAACCCAAGACCCTTCAGTCTGCAGGCTGACATTCTATCCACTGAGCCAAACCCAGTTAGGGTGCCTCTGGTTATATTCTTAGTAACTTGGGTAATAAGAATCCCCAAAGGTGATCTAGAGTTTTTCCACCACACTCCTGGAGAAAAAAAATGAAGGTCCACTGCTGGAGGGCTAAGAAATGTCATATCCTTCCTAGCTGGTTTGGCTCAGTGCATAATGCCTCAGCCTGCTGACTGCAGGGTCTGGGTTCAATTTTGACCAAGGGCATGTGCCCAGGTTGCAGGCTTCTCCCTGGCTGGGGCCCAGGTCAGGGAATATGCAGGAGTCAACCAATCAAAGTATTCCTTTCACTTTGATGTTTCTCTCTTTTTCCCTTCTCTTCCACATTCTCTAAAAATCAATGGAAACATATCCTCAGGCGAGGAGAAAGAAAGAAAGAAAGAAAGAAAGAAAGAAAGAAAGAAAGAAAGAAAGAAAGAAAGAAAGAAAGAAAGGTCATATCCTATGAAAGACACATCTTGAAAATGCCTAAAGAAAGTTGTCATTTTTTCATGGTGAAGGGACTGGAGTCCATGTTGATGAAAACACCTTGGTGGCTGTGGTGATTAGCAGTGGCTGCAGCAGTGGGGTAATTGGGCTGGTGGCTTCTCCTGATCAGCCTGGTCGCCTTCCACCAAGGGAGGCCAGACTGGCTTAGGCCCACTCCCCAAGGGGAACAGAGCGGGACTAAGCTATCAGTAGGACACCCCCTGAGGGCTCCCAATATGTGCGAGGGGCAGGCTAAGCTGAGGAACCCCCTTCCTCCAGTGCACAAATTTCATGCACTGGGCCCCTAGTAATGACAATAGTGTGGCATATCTGACTTCTCTTAAGTTACATCAATGTCAGTTAAATTTCAGATTGATAGTGATGCAGAGAAATAGTGGTACAACTTTAAGTTTACCCAAACTTAAAATGTGTCTTTATTCATGGATGTATTCATTCGCTATTCATAAGCCATATGCTCTGTAAGATACTGGGTATACAAAGATGAATGAACGTATCTTCAACGAACAAGTAATATTAATGTTTAAAGATAAAGAAAGATATCCAGTTTGCATTCAAGAAGGAAAGAAGAGGATACTCTGTAGAGAGATGAAATCCAGGTAATCTCAGATTTTTTTTGAACTCTAAATGCCAAGAAAAATGAAGTAAGCTATAGAACTGTGGGAGAAAAAATTGTGACCAATCCACACTCTATATGTAGTCTCTGTGGTGGAGATCAGAAAATACACCCTCACAAACTCTTTCATGGGAAAAACAAATGTTCAAACATATATCCAATCAGAAATTAAATAAAATGAGGAGCTTAAATTGAGTGCTTAAAATAAGCAATAAAGTTTGTGATTTATAAACTAAATGAAACTGTCAAAAAAAGAAGGTGCATAATTAAAATGTATTTTATTGATTTCTTACAGAGAGTAAGAGAGAGGGATAGACAGTTAGAAACATCGATGAGAGAGAAGCATCGATCAGCTACCTCCTGCACACCCTCTACTGGGGATGTGCCCGCAACCAAGGTAAATGCCCTTGACCGGAATTGAACCTGGGACCTTTCAGTCCGCAAGCCGATGCTCTATCCACTGAGCCAAACTGGTTAAGGCTTTAATATTTTTTTTGACAAATATTTATCACATTCCTCCCATAAGCAAGATATTGCTATGGAGAGTGAGATTATATTTTAGTAGGTAAATCAGAAAATAAACAGGATAAGATTTTAAAATGCATAGTATGAAATAACACAGTAGCAATAATTTGGATATAATAGCTAAGATTTTATTAACAAAAATTGAAATTTGGAGAGAAAAGAATAGAAGTAAGTAAAAGAGTGATAAATACCTTGCCTTATATTCAAACAAGAAAAAAAGGGTTTGATAATTTTCAGGTATTTACACACATGTGCACACAAAAAACAAAATACAGAAAAATTATTTTTAGATAAAATAGAAACCAAAGTAAACAGCATTAAACAGGACAACTCATACTGCTACTCCTCATAATAAAATGTCTGCATCTCCAAAGTCAGTCTTCTTCATCTGACTCAGTTTCTGCTCTTGCCTTCCCAACTCAGCTCCAAAAGTCAAGCCTAAAACCTGGGGATCATTCTTTAGTCCTCCTGGTATTCTACACACCCAAACCATCCCTCCACATTCTGTTTTCCACCTCTTGCATAGATCTCAATCTGTCTCCTTCCTTCCATGCTTTCTGCTGCTTTGCTCACTACAGCACCACCATCTCTTATCTGGCTTCCTACCACAACCGCGAAACTGATTTCCCTGCCCTTTGTCTACTCCTCACAGAGTGATCAAAGTCATCTTTCAAAGTCATCTTTCTATACAGGGAGATCAAAGTAATCGTTTAGAAATGTTTGAAATGCAAAAACCATTAAAAATGATTATGTCATTTTTTCTGTATAGAACATCATTGGCATTCCACTGTTCAGACTCCGTAATACCCCCTTTGTAGTTTGACTCTAGGATCTTTCCTGGCTGATATCATTCTTATTGCTTTTTATACTCAGCTTGTGGATATTTGCAGTTGCCAAAAACTGGATCAGGCTCTTTCTCACCCTGGGACCCTGGCTCTTCCCTTTGCTTGATACTGTCTTCTCTCCTTCCATCTTCCATGGCCTGGCCAGTTTCTACTCTCAGGCATCACTTCTGCTGGTAAACCTTTCTGGAGTCTCATTTCTGGCAAATCTAGTTGAGCTCCCATTGGAAGTGTTCCCTTAGAACCTTGAACTTTCCCTATAATAGTACCTTTCCCACTTTTTTTACAATAGCCTGTCCATATGTCTACAAACCAAACTGCATGGCAAACCCCATGAACCTGTGGGCTATACCCCCAGGTAATGATAATGAAAAAGCCAAAGTGAATCAAGGAAAGGTCTCAACCAAGATAAAGAAATAGATAGATAAATAAATAAATAATCCCCAAAGCAGAAAAAAAACTCTTTATTTGAAAAGAGGCAGGTGCAAACCAAAGTGCATAGAGCTGTGGCAAGCATGATCAAAAGGCAAAGTACACACACACTTGAAAAATTTAGTATGAAAAAAGGCAACGAATATCAAGGATATTTCAAATTGTGCTAAGGATTTAGGACACCTTATTAAAATGGTAAATTCCCTGGATAAACATGAA
>PVJC01002623.1:62921-77789 GCA_004026665.1 Murina feae
ATTTTTTGCAGAGATGAAGGGAGAGGGATAGAGAGTTAGAAACATCGATGAGAGAGAAACATCGATCAGCTGCCTCCTGCACACTCCCTACTGGGGATGTGCCCGCAACCCAGGTACACGCCCTTGACCGGAATCAAACCAGGGATGCTTCAGTCTGCAGGCTGACGCTCTATACACTGAGCCAAACCGGTTAGGATAGTAATTATATTTTAAAAAGGCTAATAAGCTTGACAGATTTACATCTCTCACATTTTCAAGGAGCAGATCATTTCTGTTAGATAAATTATTCCATCATAAAGAACAAGATTTTAAAATCTATTAAGTTAATCTTGTGTAGATGAAATGATTCTGCTTCTAAAAGCTGAATAAATTACTAAAATCTGCTGCTTTAAATAGCAATCTCATCTTTCACTATATCTTCAGAACCCTTAAACTAATTACAATCAATTACAACAACACTTTAATCAGTCACCCTGCATCCAAGCAGGATACACTGTATCTTTATCTTGAATTCCTGGAATTAAAGAATTGACTTAATGGGAGTAATAGGTTAGCATATTACACAAATGATTCCAATGAGAATAAAAATAGTAAAAAAAATAGTGAAACATTTCAACACCATTCTGAATAAAAGTTCTTAGAAAACTACAACACAGTGGACACTTACTCAAATTGCTGATGTATATCCGAAGGCTAAACAATAGAAGTACTCTCATTAAAACCAGGATCATGCCTACAAGGCTGAATGTCACCATTGCTATTTGCAGGAATGCTCTGAACAGGAGTTTTGGCTTATAATTGACCAAAGTCTGCTAGCATATTTTTGCCCTGATTTTGATTGTGGAAGACTACATAGACAAATGCCAGCTTTAGATGGAATGTTGGCATCCCTGAGATCCTGTCTGATAAAAAAATCACATGATAAAAGGAGACATATGTGCTACTATTTGTAATACTTTAAACAATAAAATAAAATTTAAAAAAAGTTAAAAAATCACATGATCATCACATCTGATCATTGATGACTTGAAGTTAATATTGGCCTAAGCCCTAAGAGATTTTCGTTTTAGTCCAATGGACAAAAATAAAAAAAAAAATTACCATTTCTCATGATTTAGTCTAGTACAGGTATGGAGAGAGAATGGCTTTAGGGAGAACGTTACATCTGTGAAGACAAACAGCAGTGTCTCATGAATGAACCAGAAACTGTTACAAGATGTGTGGAAAGGAGGAGTCTGTATGAACTGCATCCACTCTTACTCCAGCGCTTAGGAACACTCCTAAAAAGCTGGCACAGGTCAAACCTGCTTGGCACCTGAACTCAGAATGTTCTTTCCCAACGCTCACCTCCATTCCTACTGAGCCATCAACCTAATACCAAGAGAGAGAAACAAGGCATGGAGTTCTGCTGCTGGGCACAGCCCCTGGGCACGTGTAGCTGTGACCAGGGAACGCATGGCCCTCCCTGAGGTGCCAAGAGAATGAACGTGAAACCTCTGACTCCCTCCCCGTGAGCTCTCCCCTGCACTCAGTGATGCCGGCCGTGCTTTGCCTGAGTCCGTGATAGGACAATATTAATTTTAATCCAGTTTAAACAGTTTGTAAATACCACTGAACTATATACTTAAATGGATAAGATGATAAATTTTATATGTATTTTACTGAATGTTTTTATAGTGATGTAATATTTCGTTACTAACTGACCTAATTCATGTCAGTTAATAATAATTATAGGTATCTCTGGGGAGACAGGAGGTCGTAATAACTGGGAATCACGGGATGCTAGGAATGTTCCATTTATTGATCTGGATGTACATAGAGATTTAGAAAACAATAAAAAATTATTTGCACAGTACACTTAAAATCAGTGCACCTGACACACTTTACTGCATGTCAAACAATCAAAATAACAAGTCATGAAAAGACACTCTATCCAAAAAAGAAATACAAATGCGCAGAAAACACAAGTAAATATGTTCAGCCTCATTGGATATTAAGAAAATGCCAATTAAACTACTACTCTAACCGCCACAAAACTGGCTAATCCACTGCTCGGTCAAGCACATTGACTAATACACTACTTATAGAAGTGCAAATTGGTGCAACTGTTTTGGAAAACTGTGATGTTGCCGGGCTGGTGTTGCTCAGTGATTGAGCATTGGCTTATGAACCAGGAGATCATGGTTCAATTCTGGTCAGGGCACATGCCCGCATTTCAGGCTCAATCCCTAGTAGGGGGTATGCAGGTGGCAGCCAATCAATGATTCTCTCTCATCATTGATGTTTCTATCTCTGGCTCCCTTTCCCTTCCTCCCTAAAATAAATAAAAGTATGTTTTTTAAAAAAAGAAAACTGTGACATATCTGCTAAGTTAAAATACATAATTCTTTCAAAAAACATTAAGTAACAATAAAAGGGGAATAATATAATTAAAATTAAATTAAATAGTACTAATAAAAATCATAGGTTTGTATGCATACCAGCATTCATATCATGAAATGAAATAATTATTTAAAGCTGTACTAAATTTTCAGTTATTCAAGTTCACTTATGCTACAGGTATTTAAGGAAATTGTGCTGCTTGGAAATTCTTTACATCTTGTGAAGATGGGTTAGCAGCAGAATGTCAACTGTATCAGCTTAAATTTTCATGAGAATTTAAAATCCTAAAATCACTACAACAAAATCTCAACGATTTACCTGGTATAATGGAGAGTTTGAAAAAGAGCATAGGAGAAAGGCAAGGACCCAAAACACAGTTGATGTCACTAATCTGCACTAAAAAAATATGTGGAATAAGAATGCTCCAATGCCCTTCAGCTGTGTTGGGAAACTAATTCAAGCTCAGCATATTTTAACAGGACTAATACCCAAGAATAAAAGGCCACAGGACTCTTCAAGTCTTATTCTTTGATCAGAGACAAACTACATGGCATGCAAGGGATTTTGGGACAGGCTTGCCATGTTTAGACAAGGTAGGAATGCAGCTATTATATGTAAATGGTTGCTTAAGCCAAATAAAGTGTCCATACTGCACGTTACAGACAATGCTCTGAGCCCTGCAGGATGTAGTTTGTTCATAGGAACCTGCTCAAGAAATAATCCAACTGACAGGTCTCAAGGATATAAATATTTCATACGTGACTACTGGCATAAAACTGTTCCTATCATTTCACTCCAGTAGATGCTGCAATTACTTCACAGGCAATGGAGGCCGAGACACGGGGAAAGTCAAATAATACTGGTATCCTGGATCCTGAAAGCTGATTGCATTCCATCTTGACATTTTTAGACCTTAAACTTGAAAGATCTTTTTATCAAATGATTTATTTGAATGCAAAATGTATTAGAAATAAAAGTGTAAGTGAAGGGAAACATCTGCAAGTCCTTAGAAAGCATCTTGCCCCAGCAGTGGACAACACTTCAATGGGTGAGATTATTGCAGTGAAACTGCATCATCATCATCAACCAAATCTTCAAGGCCAACAGTTGAAGGGAAGGGAAGTTTCCCTTTTTTGTTTTGCTGTCAGAAAGGAAGGAAAGCTTGTTTGCAACATGTCCATTAGCAGTACTTATTCTGGTAGAATGATCCAGAATATCTCTCCTTTACCACATTTATTTAATGTCATCAGTGTGCAGCGTGGTGCCCACAGGACCAATTTAGTGACTAGCAGGGCTGAGGAATTAGCAGTCTTAAACCATAATATCAACTTAAAAAAAATGACTACTAAACATTTTAATACTAAAGTAATAATAATAATTCTATATAATAAAAGTCTAATATGCAAATAGACCAAATGGCAGAATGACCGGTCGCTATAACACGCACTGACCACTAAGGGGCAGATGCTCAATGCAGGAGCTGCCTCCTGGTGGTCAATGTGCTTCTACAGGGGGAGTGCCACTCAGCCAGAAGCCAGGCTCATAGCTGGTGGCAGTGGTGGGAGCTTCTCCTACCTCCACAGTAGTGCTAAGGATGTCCCACTGCTAGCTTAGTCCTGCTCCCCATCAGCAGTCGGACATCCCCCAAAGGGCTCCCAGACTGTGAGAGGGTGCAGGCCAGTCTGAGGTACCCATCCCCCAAGTGCACGAATCTCGTGCACCAGGCCTCTAGTTTAAATTTTAGGTTAATTTTGTATTCCTGCAATTTATTCTATGTTGATAATATATTGCTGTGCCATGGTTTTGGCTAAATATTAATTTTTAACATTGGCCTTTTGATATTCCTCCAAAATGTGTAGACAATATCCCTCTACTGAAAATGGTTCTGGCTACTATATCAAATCATAAAATAGAAATGAAGTATAATTCCTAAAGGGGAGGAGATAAAATTACCATTATTTGCAGATGACATGACTATAATGGTAGAAAACTTCTGAGCAGCAGCTGAAATATTCTTAAGTTAATGAAAGTACATTAGCAACTCAAAACTTTATTAGCTTGGAGTTTTAAAATAAGAGTTGAATAATTAGAATGATATAACTCTTATTAGCAAGACAAATTAGCATTGCAAAGGCATAAATACTTCTTAATTTGTTGGAATTTATTTTGGAGCTTAATGAAAAATATCTAAAGATCAGCTAGGGCAGCGATTTTCAAACTTTCTCATTTCCTGGCACACATTAGTTACTAAAATTCTGCACCACATCAAAAAAATACATTTTATTTTTCTCCAAGTGACAAAAAATAGGTATAGTTTTCATTCATTCACACTAGATGGCTATTGTGTTGGCTGCTGTCATTTTTTTTTTTTTTTTTGACAATCTAAGGGAAAAGAGGTCAGTGTTCCTGGCTAAATAGTCAAGTACTGCATGTTTTAAAAATTCTTGTGGCACACCATTTGAAAATTACTGAGATAAAGGAATAAGTGGGTAAAGTGGCTAGAAATTATTTTTAATTAAAGTGATGTGAATAGAATTACTCTTTTATATGTAAATCCAAGAGGCTAGGGCAAATGTAGGTTTATAGCTGTGAATATATGAAATGTAGAGTTTATTCTTGTATTATTATTATTATTTTAAATCCTCAGCTGAGGATATTTTTCCATTGATTTTTAGAGAGAGTGGAAGGAAGGGAAAGAGACAGAGAGAGAGAGAAACATTGATGTGAGAGAGACACGTCGATTGGTTGCCTCTCACTGATTGGTGCCCTGACCAGCCCAGGGATCAAGCCTGCAACCAAGGTGCACGCTTGACTGGAATTAAACCTGTGACCTTTCAGTCTTCAGGCCGATGCTCTATCCACCGAGCCAAAATGGCCAGGTATATTCTTGTACTGTTTATTAATTATTGTATTCTTTTCCAGGTAAAAAACTGTAAACCTACTTTTGACCAACCCTCTATTATAAAGTAACATTAATAAAATGGTATAATTTTACTGAAAAAAAGAGGAAATATAAATTTGAAACAAAATGGATTGTCAGGAATAGATTCAAAGCCTATTGAGAAGGAAGTGTTTGTGCTAAAAACTGTAAGGAAAATTAGCTCTTTGTGGAAAATAATCAAGTGCCTCCTCTCTCTCAGATACTTTTAATTAAATTAATATTTAAGAGCTTGTAAGAGTGCCTGACATATTATAGACTTTATGAAAGTGTTTTTAAATAAATAAAATAAAATATAAGATATCAAGATAAATTAAAGCTTAAAGTAAAACATTAAACTTTTAGAAATAAAGAAAACAGAAAAATTGGGGAATTTTTATACAAAAAATAAAAATTGGTATCTTTGGCTATATTTTGTCCAACAGCAGAAACAAAATACAAAGCAAACAGGCTGGGTAACATATTGCCTGGTAAATGTGGTAGACAAAGAAATAAATAAGGAAATCAGTAACATCTCAATAAATAAAGTACACAGACAAGTTACAAAAGAAATAGGAAAATCTTATAGAAATGCGAATTCAAAGTAGTAAGAATTTCAAAAATTGATAAAGATCTTAAATAATCATAACTTTTTAGATGTTGTTAACATATTTTTAATCAAAGTTAAAATGTTCATAGTTAAAAGGGTCTCAGAATTAAAATTAATAGGCTTTTTCATTCTCCCTACTCTGAGTCCTACTTTCTTGAAGGCAAGTGCTTAACTCTGTTTCTTCTCATATTTATGTTCATATCTTTAAATAATACATTTAAATTGCTTTTCCTATTATTATCATCATTTTTATGCCTTGGTTATTGATCTCTGCAGCAACAAATAAAATTTTCCCCCATCCTACCCATGCAATTACTATATCCTTATTTAAAGTTAACTCGTTACATTACTATGACCATGTAACCATCATTGCCTGCAAAACCAGATAATATTTTATGAATAGCCATCTTTTACATTTTGTTTTGTCCCTGGTCCCCTGAGTTTCTGAATTGCCTTTATTTTTTTATAGCACTAATTGCATTTATCATATTGTCAAGATTGTTTTTCAAACTTCCCTTCATATCAGGCATGCTAGCAAATCCTCTCCTGGACTTAGACCACCTTCCCAGGATCCTAGATCTTTCTATTCCAATCTGAATTGGTTGCTCTGCAGAGATTTACTTAAAGATTCTATAGAAAGGTGTGGCGAGACACTGAAACAGTGACAATGGAGTGTAAAGTATTACAGCCACTCTAGAAAGCAAGATGTCAACATGTGCCAAAAGTTATAAACATTCAAAGACTTTGACCCCATGTTTTACTTCTAAGATTTTTTTCTAGGAAGATAACCAGAGATGTTATACAGAATTATATGCAAGGATAATCATTACAATGATGTTATATAAATGAAAAATTGGAAGGTGCTTAAGTGTCTGCCTATTTGTGAATTGTTACTAGCTGATGGAGAACTCTGTATTCATTAAAAGTCATCGGGGAGCCTGGGCAGTATGGCTCAGTGGTTGAGTGTTGACCCATGCACCAAGACATCCCTGCTTGGATTCCCGGTCAGGGCACATGCCTGAGTTTTGGACTCAATCCCAGCATGGGGTATGCAGGAGGCAGCCAATCGATGTTGATCTCTCCCTCTCGTTGATGTTTCTATTGGTTTCTCCCTCTCTCTTCCTCTCTAAAATACATAAAAACGTATTTAAAAAATTCATCAGTGAAATATTTTTTAAGTCTACTTTAGAGAAACACCAAGAGAAAAGTGGCTATCTTCAAGCAGCTAAAACTGAGGTGTAATAAGGAATACCTGTGATTGTTAACACCCTAAGCTACCTTCCATGTGCTCAGAAGTGGAAGACAGAGCAAACAAAGTCTGCTGTCAAAGTGATCTGCAAATTATATGATACAAGTATGCACACAGCAAAGTCCATGTATGGAATCATTATAAAGTGACTGCTTACATAGGCAACCCTATGTAGCATGTATGCCCCAGGTAGATAGTAGGGGTTTTATTTTTAAATTTAATGATGCTACTGATACTCCCAAGCAGTGAGGAGCATAGTTGTGAATGAAGGAGCATTGGGAGTTAAGTTTCTATGTGAATCCGACGGGAAGGGGAGAAGTGGATTGGAGAAAGACTGTAAGTTCACCTGCGAGCCCAGGCTGCAAGGTACTTTGGAAAGGGTGTGTGGGGAATGCGTAGACTCACCTTGAGATTCCAAGGGAAATGATGTCATCAGGGGAAATCCAGGTTTCAGCTGGGATGAGGCAGAGAACAATGTATTTGAAGAAAAGGCTCCAAAGCTTCTTGGCAGCAGAGCAGGCCTTCCAGAGAACATCGTTTAGGCTGGGGTTAAGGGAGAGTCAGAGGGACGGATGTGAGGGAGGACCATTGGGTGCCCTGAATGGAGAGGAGAGTTGAACCATCCTAAAGATGAGAAATTCCGAAAGTGGATGGGTAGAGACGCAGGACTTCAATAGAACCAATTAGTGGAGATGACAGCTTCAGGATTACAATTGAAACTTTGGAATGATCTTGTGTAAATGTCTCCACAAACAATTGTTTCAAATACCTCAGGTCCACCTAATTGCTTTAGGCTTATCGGGGTTTTTAAGGTTGATTTTATGCGCAAATATGTCATTGAATAAATGTTTTGAAAGAAAACGAGAGGTGAAAAGGATGAATAGAAATTATCTATTCATTTAAACAAAAAGCACAGATGAGAGAGACTTTGAGGTACACTGATAAAAGACTGAAAATACAGTTTTTGCTCAAAACAGGTATGGGAGCACTCAGGGAATATATAAAACGGTGGCTAAATTTTGAGTCAGTGTGGACCAACACATTTATCTGGCTTGCTAGCAGAATGGATTTTTACTAAGTCTGCCAGATGTGGCTCTGATTTTGGACCAAAGGAAGGACTAAGAGGAAGTTAGTGAAGGAATACCAAAAAAGGAACAAAAAGGACTCATGCTTCAGAAGTAGCCATACAAAAAGTTTCCATTAATCACCTGATGGCGTTTTGCTTGCCCACTTCCCCAGATGTTAATTTTTTAACCCAGATCATAATTAACAGTGGGTAGGATTGTGGGCAGTGTCTATGTTAATATTTGCTTTCTTGTTTCTGAGTAATTGAAGCAGTCAATGTGCACAAAACTCTTTAGGATAGACCATGTTACTGTAAAAAAGTCAGACCCATCATCTTATAATGTTTAATGGTTCCATGGCTCAAATCTTGAGAAATGTTTTTATAGGTAACAGAGAATGTACTGCATTTTCTGAGAAAGAAGATGTAGAACAACTCAAATACTCTGAGGCCTGCTTGTGATCTCATTCCAGATTCTTAATCAGTTGCACTTGAGTTTCTGAATTTTACCAGCTAACTACAGTTTTTTAAAAATAAATGTATCCTGTACCTACAACCACATCTACCAAAACCAGGGGAAAAAATTTCCTGGAGTGACTAGCACAAAAAGAATCTGTCACAAAAGGAATCTGATGGTCAGAGGCAAATTATTGATGGAGAACAGAAACACACCCAGTTCCGCGTGTTACCTCTGCCCTCACCAGGATCTGGGCATTCAGAGTGACCTCATTTTTCATCCCATTGACATTGTCCAGCCTACCATCCCGGGTTTGCCAAAAAGCTTCTTTCTTCCTAATACTTTTCTTCCACCATCAGAGTTCTCACAGAAAAATCTTTCGCCACCTTAAATCAACTTGGCCATTATTGATGCTTGGCCTGAAGTTACACAAACATTATGAGATCTTGAGAGAGAGGGTTAAGTGGATTATTCTGGCCATCTTTCATGAGTGTTACATTCTCCTCACATTTTTCTGCTGTGTTTTCCTTTTCTGAGCAGCATCTTAATTTCAGTGTAGTCATTTTCGCTATCCTTTCCAGCGCTCTGTTAAAAAAAGAAAAGAATGTGTTTCTAAGAAATCATCATTGTGAACTGACCTTTGCAATTTAAATTAGGGCTCTGTTGTCTTGATTTCTAGAAAGAGTGGAAGGGGAAGTGATCAGATAGGCCTAACTCTTCTTAAATTCAGGTTTGAGTTTACTGAACTAGGTTTCTTTTGAACCTCATTAAAAGATTTAATGTTATTTTTATTAAGAAACAAATGCTATTTACCAATTGATCCAATCTAATTATTTTTACTTGTAACAATCAAGAGTTCTATTGGGTAAAGAATAAAGAGTAATTCCTCATGTAAAATCAATACTCATGTAAGCTCTGATCACTGTACTGATATTCTCACCAAGATCCTAATGACTCTCAGGAGAGAAGAAAGTCAGGCATGTGAAGCAGGATGGAGTAGGGGCTTATGATCAGAAGCGTGGGATTTTGAATGAGAGCAATGTGGCCTTGAAGCCATTGTTTCAATAACTAATAAACAAGTTTCTTAACCTCTCTTAAAGTCAGTGTGTGTAGGTGATAGGTGGAGGTGTGGACAAGTGGATTTCAAGGAAGAGTCCTGAAGGACAGGATTAACCATTTTCCCCCCAAATGAAGAAAGGATTTATAAAAGGGGATGTTATTTGGGTTTCTTATTTAAATTCACTGAGCAGGTTGGAAGGAAGATCACTGATGAGAGGGTGCTGTAGTGTAAGGCGTGGCGGTGCTCTCAGACATGGCAGATGGGGAAGCAGAGGGAGGATGAGCTGGAGAGTGGGAGTCTTCGAGGAAAGTAAAAGGTGACTAAGGCATTCTTCTTTGCCCACATGTTTCATAATATTAATAATGGCATATTTAAAGTAGAGTTTGATATCTTAGAGTACTTGATTTCTTAACTGGGGATTTCCTTTGTGAACCATATTTTCAACTTTGCTCAATCTCTATTTCATTTGTTTGAAGAGACAGATCTAACACACAGGGAACAAGGAGATTATGAATGCAATAGCAGTGCAGAGGCCAAGATGAGCATGGTAGGGGGACTGCAGCAGGTTGCAAGCAGCACTGGGCTTTTGAGGAAGCTTCCTAGATGCTAGCAGCCACAGGAGGTCTTGAGTTAGGTCTGAGTTAGGTCTGACTCAGTTGTAGGAAGCTTTGTACCAGACTATGTCCAATACCAAGCTTGCTGCTTACACTGACATGTAATAGCTTCTGGATCTTTTAAGGAAATGAAAGTAAGAATCTACCTATTACAGGTTGAACTGAGTCCCCTCCACATTCATATATTGAAACCCTAATTTCTAGTACCTCAGAATGTGACTATATTTGGAAATAGGACTTTTAAAGAGGGAATTAAAGTAAAATGGGGTTGTCAGGGTGGCCCTAATCCAGTGACTGGTGTCTTTATAAAAAGAGGAGATTAAGATACAAAGCGACACCTTGTGAGGACATAGGGAGAAGACGACCATCTGCAAGCTAAGCAGAGAGGCCTCAGAAAAAATAACTCTGCTGACATCTTGATCTTGGACTTCTGGACTTTAGAACTGTGAGACAATAAATGCATGTTGTTTAAACCACCCAGTCTCTGGTACTTGGTTATGGCAGCCCGAGTAAACTAATGTATTACCCTTCTCATTTAAATACCTCTTCAGATGACAATTGTGCCTTAGTTATATTTGTTGTCTATCCCCATGGTAGCAAATCATATTTTTTTAATAATGAAACTGGGGGAGAGGAGAATATTAAGTTGAGAAATATGGACATATGTGGATGGGGAACAGAAACAAGAGTCTTCATGAACAATGCAATTGAGATGGTGTAAGGTCAACATGATACAAGGCCAAGGTAACCTTCTCCACCCTGTACCAATGACTCAGACACTGGTCACTGCTTGACAGAATTTTTCCCTAGAGAATTCACTATTATTCAGAGAAGAGGCAGAAATCAGGGCCATCAGATATGGGACAGGGGGGAATGTGATGCTGAAGAGAAGCTGGAATTTGGGCCTAGGTTAGGGAAAGAGGATCAAAGCCAAAGGCAGAGCTGGGTCAGGGAAAATTAACCATGTAAGTGCCTCCTACATTTTAAAAAAATATATTTTTATTTATTTCAGAGAGGAAGAGAGAGAGAGAAACATCAATGATAAGAGGGAATCATTGATTAGCTGCCTCTGCACTTTGGACCAAGCTCATAACCCAGACATGTGCCCTTGACCAGAATCAAACCTGGGACCTTTGGTCTGTAGGCTGATACTCTGTCCAGTGAACTAAATGAGCTAGGGACTCCTACATTTTTATACATGTAAAGTAATTCAGAACAAATATGAAGAAAGGAAAGGGAACTAAATACTTATTGAGTTGTACCCTTTGTGGAATGTGTGCCAAACACCAATTAGAAAGGGAAACAAAGTGGAAAGATACCCCAGCACCCAAGTTGAATGTCAAGAGTGGTCAAAGGGAGTTTGGGGAGATGGGGAAAGGGTGTAGAGGAAAGCAGGGGAAAAGAATGTAATGGGAGTGGTACTAATCCAGTTATTATTAAACTAGGGGCCCGGTGCACAAAAATTTGGGCACTCAGGGGGAAGGGGTGTCCTGAGGCCTAGTCTGCCCCCTCTCACATACTGGGAGCCTTCAGGGGGTGTCCTAATGATGGCTTAGGCCTGCTCTCTGCTCCCCTTGGAAGTGGGCCTAAGCTTCAGTCTGGCTTCCCTTGGTGGGAGGTGACCAGGCTAATCAGGGGAAGCCATCAGCCCCATGACTCCACTGCTGCAGCCACTGCCAGTCACCATAGCCACCAAGGTGTTTTCATCAACATGGACTTCAATCCCCTCACCATGAAGAAATGACAACTTTCTTTAGGCATTTTCAAGATGTGTCTTTCATAGGTTATGACATTTCTTTCTTTCTTTCTTTTTTTTTTATCCTCACCTGAGGATATGTTTCCATTGATTTTTAGAGAATGTGAAGAGAGGGAAAAACAGAGAAAAACATCAAAGTGAGAGGAACACTTTGATTGGTTGCCTCCTGCATATGCCCTGACCTGGGCCCAGGCCAGGGAAGGGCCTGAAACCTAGGTACATGCCCTTGGTCAGAATTGAACCCAGACCCTGCAGTCGGCAGGCTGAGGCATTATGCACTGAGCCAAACTGGCTAGGGCAGGATATGACATTTCTTAGCCCTCCAGCAGTGGACTTTTATTTTCTTTTTTCTCCAGGAGTGTGGTGGAAAAACCCTCGATCACCTTTAGGAATTCTTATTACCCAAGTTACTAAGAATATTACCAGTAGCATACAGGGAGCTTAGCCAATGAGCAGTCAGAAAAGATGTTTCCTCTGTAGTTCACTCTGATCACCAGCTCCACCCTTGCCCCTCCAATCCTAGCTCCACCCCTGCCCAGGCCTGTAACCTCTGGCTGAGGCTGCAGGCCTAGGCAGAAAACACCCAAACCCTTCTGATTGCTGGCTTCACAGAGCCCAGGCTTCTGCGATCACTGGCTCTGATCCTGCCCCACTGGCAGCCTCTGGCAAAGGCTATAGGCCTGGGCAGGGGACCTCCAGACCCCTGCTTTGCCAGCTCCACTGGTGCCCAGACCCCTGCGATCACAGGCTCCACCCCTATTCTTCCAATCGCTGGCTCTGCGGAACCCAGGCCTCTGTGTTCTTCAGCCTTGCCCCTGCCCAGACCTGAGGCCTCTGGCCCAGGCCTTATGCCTGGGTAGGGCACCCTCATACCTCTCTGATCACCGATCACCAGCTCCACCCTTGCCCATGCCTGAGGCCGTTGGTGAAGGCCTCTGCCCTGGGCAGGGGACTGGCAGCCCCCTCTGATCACCTGTTCTACCCCTCGAGCCCTCCGTCTTCCCCGCCACCTGCCTGGCTAACAGGCCTGACCAGTTCAGTGACGGGGCTGAGCCGGACTGGGTGCTGCCATCTTGTGGCTCTGAGGGTGGCCATCTTGTGGCTATGGGGAGGCCATCTTGTGTCCATGGGTGTGGCCAGCTTGTGGCTATGGGAGCCGCCATCTGGTGGCCATGGGGATGGCCATCTCTGTGATGGAATGACACCTAATTTGCATATTCCTCTTTTATTAGATAGGATGCCCATAAATTGCTCTCATTCATTTAATGGGAATCCAGGCATGAAAGACACAGCCCAACCTCGCAAGAATCTTCCAGTCCAGTGATTGAATAATGAGAAGTAAATTGTTCAGAGACTACAGTGGCATCAGTCCTGAAGGGAACACATGCTGTGCATTGGGAGCAGAGAAGGGACACCTTGCCTGTGGCTGAGGGAATAGGAGACCTCCCCAGAAAAGATAATTTCCTAGCCAAGTCCAAAGAGAAAGTGGGAGTTAAGCAAGTAAGGAGAGAGGTGGAGATGCATTCAGGCATGTGAAAAGTTTGTGAGATGGGAGAGCATGACTTATTCATGGAAATATAGGTAGATGATTATGGCCTCTGTATAAAACAGTATTTCTGAATCCTGCTCTTTTCCCAGTGGTGGGAGGGAGAGCAAGGAAGAGAGCCACAGTGTCTTTCAGCACTTAGAATGTAAAATGTAAGTTCATGTATGCATGTTATGAATCATATGAATGATTTACATAGAATTAGGGACTATTACAATAAAGATAATTTAAGACAACACCAAATTTTCAATATATGTTTTTTTTTTTTCTTTTAAAGGAATGTGTTTAAACACTGGGGAGAGATGCAACCTTAATTGTTGATAAGACTGTATGTTTTAAAGTTATAACTGTCTTAACATTCCTGGTTCTAACAATAACATTCATGGTTCTTGCAAATTTGAGGGAACTGAACTAGCACCCAAGTCATCAGGCCATGGGGAAGGCTAGTGCGGTCACGGTTCAAGTGGGGTTCTTGTGCTGGCCTAGAATTTCAGTAGGCGTCCTTTGTGCAGAGGATCCTGGAGAACTGAAGCTGTGAAGAGAGTCTTCTAATGTAGAAAATGAAACAAAAAAGAGCTAGCAACTTGAATGGGAAGTGTGATGTGGTTTCTCACTAAAAGAGTAGTCTCCATTGAGAAATAGCACTAGGGGTGGCACGAAATAAGGGGCAGAATTGTTTCTTTTTTTCTTTTTGATCTTTTTCCATTTATTTTTTTTTTAGAGAGAGAGAGAGAGCGGAAGAGAGAGGGAAAGACAGAGAGAAACATTGATGTGAGAGAAGCACATCACACATTGATTGGTTGCCTTTTGCGTGCACACTGACCAGGGCCTGGGCTGGGAAGGAGCCTGCAACCAAGGTGCATGCTCTTGACTGGTATCGAACCTAGGATTCTTTGGTCTGCAGGCTGACGCTCTATCCACTGAGCAAACCAGCTAGGGTCAGAGTTGTTTCTTAGCACATGGTTACTTGCCTTGTACTTCATCTGGGTGAAATTTCTTTTTTTTTTTTTTTTTATTTTTTATTTCATTGCTTAAAGTATTACAACAAGTGATAGATAAGTATTACAACAGATGATAGATAGATCTCCATTTTTTCCCCTTGCCCTTCCCCCCTCCTCCCTAACCCCCAGTTTCCCGTGTCCACTGATTATTCTCCTATGCATGCATGCAAGTCTTTCAGTTGATCTCCCAACTCCCCCCCAACCATCCCCAGC
>PVJC01002624.1:0-77599 GCA_004026665.1 Murina feae
AGAGAGTTACCTGGTTTGTATAAAGCAAAAGCTACTCTGTGCCTTCTGGCTGTACAAATGAGAGTATTTTGTTATCTCTTTCTATTGTTTGTTTAAAAATGGGGTGGACCCGCTGTGGTGGAGTGCAAAAGTCTCTAGCAGCTGGGAGATTTATTTTTCTCAGAGTCTTTTGCTCTCTGTCGGAGAGGGAATCTGCCCATTTAGCTAATAAAAATTTCTGTCTATGTTTGATAAGTAAAGATTTCAGTTTGCTCTGATTTGTAAGTCTGCTGTATTAAATTAGAATTTTAAAGTTCTAGGGTAGATTTAAAGGCTAAAACAAAGGCTGGCTAGGTTCCAAGATTGCTTGGTTCTGAGATTGCTTGTAAAGAAAAGCGAGAGAGAAGTCTTTTCAAGTTAACTATGTGCTTAGCAAATTAACAAAGTAGTAAATTTCAAGAACAAAGAACTTGTTATTTATGGTTTTCTTATCTCTTTTGGTAGTCGGAGACTTCCAGGGGCAGGGCTTACAGCTCGGCAGGGCAGAGAGATTTACGGACCCTGTCCCTGCCTGTGACATCATAGTCCAAAGTGAACCACCTGGAGTGGAACTAAGGTTGAAGTTATTATTAACTATCTATAGACCCCGTTAACCCTGGTTGTGTGTTTTGTTTGACTTGCTGTTTTCACTTATTTATTAGGATCCTCATAGAGGACATAACCTGGTCTCTCCCTTTCTCAGTCATCCTGTTGTGAAAGCATCTGTAACTGGATTAAAGATCTTTTCTTTCCAGAGGCCCTCCAGGCTTTTGGTCTGCAAAGATTCTCCCTGTACACCCTTATCCTCATCCGCTATCTTTCCAGGCTGACTAGGAGTCATTTTTCTCCACAGGTCAGACCCCAGCCTCTGGGTGAGAGGCCTACTACAGCGGTAGTCTGTGGTTTTCTCTGAAACTCCCACTGTTTAAAGGGAGACAAACAACTGGACTGGTTGGAGAGATCAAGAGTAGTAAAGGAGGGGAATTTAAGATCCTCTAAGGGCTTAGAGTAAAGAGGAAAATCTAGGAGGGAGAGCAACTAAGGACAGAGTAAATAGTTAATGCAGAATAGAGGGGATGTCAGCAGGGAGAGATAGTTTTTTGTTGATTTTTACTTATCTGAACTACTCTCCCTTTCTCTGAACAAGAAATCTTCTTCTTCAGGCTCACTGGGTCCTTCTCGCCCTGCCCCTCTCCCCCACTCCACCCTTTCCAAAGGCCGGCTATTATCAGAAACTGAGATTGTTATCTCTAGGAAAAATGCAGCAGTTTTAAAATCCAAGCAGCTAGAGGTCTAGGAACAGGCTGCGGGGCCTGCTTCCTCCTCCCCCTGCTTTTCTCTAGCCTCATATACCTATAAATATACATAATTTTCAGGATTATGTATAAACATCTAAATATTTTTAATTTGCCTGCTCTTAGTTTTTATTACAGAAGGTCTATTGTACTTTGTTGAATGTATATTTTCTTGAAAGTAGGAGTGTACTTAAAGTTTGTTGATAAATGTCAATCTAAGGAATGCTGGCTGTTTACTTTTGGTTATCATCAAAAAATTAAGGTTTCTAAGAGTGAAGAATTCTATACAAGTTGCTGAACATATGACAGAAAGAAAGAATATTGGAGTAGAAATATTTAATGGAAAGTCTGAGGCATTATTAAAGGACATAGAAAGAAGGTTTGAAGGCTAATTCGAAAGTGTGAAATTTGTGAAGGTTGCATATGTGATGAGAAGGAAAAGAGAAATGTTGAAAAAAAGAAAGAAGTTCTAAAGTTAAACAGAAGCGTACATAATGCCTCAGACCCCCACTCAGCTTGCAATTCAGATTGGCTGGGTGGGTGGGGAGAGGGATCTGTACTTCATGGGTAAAATGTATGTTTTTGCTTAATTTGCCTTTTAATGAAGGAGACATACTTTAATTACTTGATAAGTTAGCTTTTCACAATATAATCAAAGTCTCATATAAACTCATTCATATGAGAAGCCAATATTTTATGAGCAACTGGTTCTAGTAAAAAGAAAGTTACATTTATGCATTGCTGTATTGGCCATCATGTCTTTCTCCTACTTGTTTTTCTGGTAGGCAACCAAGTTGGTTGCTCTGTTTTAAATAAAGTAAAAGTAAGTTAAGGTTTAAAAGTAAAAACAGTAGGGATTAAGGTTCAGGAAAAATAGGAAGTTAAGCTAGTAAATGGGAGATTATAACCTCGGGAAATTTAAAGTACTAAATTTGGCTGGTCTGAGTGCAGTGGTATCTTACAACTAATTGATCACAGCCAATCTAGTCTGTTTTACTTCTTATCCAGCCATCTAAGTGCCTGGCTGCAACTACTCCTTTCCTTCCCTCTCTCTTTTCCCTTGGATGACAGCCCATTCTAACATTCCCTCCCACTTTCACTGCAATAAAATCTCAATCACTCATCTGTCACCTCTTATTGGCAGCGCCATGGCGACAACCCTCTAATCTTAATTTTCTTACAGATTTAAATGCAGTTGTCAAAAGGGCAGGTTCCCAACTAGGCAAAGAAGAATACCACCAGATTTTTGTCTCTTGAGAGATGGTTGGCAGCCTGTATACTGTCTTGCAGGCCCGTGTGACCATGCCCATGTCAGGGGTGGCACAAACCTCAACTGTAGGAAACTGGGAAAGGCCTATTTAGAACAGAGGGAAGTAGTGAAATGGTAAGAACTAGCCCTCTGTTACAGGAATTATAGACCCTGTGAGGTCCTGTGACATGTGAGAGCCTGTAAAGAAATAGAGCTCCCTTAGTCCATTCTGAGAGGACAAGTCAAAGAAGGGAAGCCCTACTACAGGGACAGCTGTGCCTATCTGTTATCATTCTAAAGAGTCCATAAAAAGGACTGACAAGGAAAATCAGAAGATCTTAAAACAGGTCAGTATATTTTTCTCCTTGTATAATTCCTCTAAAATTTGGCAATGCTTAATAAATTGTGGCAGTACATTTCTTTGCATAAATTCATTAAGACTGGTTTCAAATAGTGGTTTTATTAACTGGAAACTTTGACTGGAGAATCATGTTTTAAAGAGACCTGTCTGGACTCTGAAGACTTGAAGCCAATAAGAGTGCCACAGGAAAAGCCTGGTACCCTGCTTGGGAGCCCTGAAAATGGCTGGCACTGGAGCATCAGGCCCATGCCCTACCATCACTGGCGGTTGATCAGAGTAGAAGGGGAGCAATAAGGGCACCTCTGCATCCCTTCAGAACCCCCATGCACTCTGGACCGAGACGAGTAGGAGAGCTACTGAGATGGGCCTTAAACCTAGGGCGTAGGCCCAGGTGGATTCACTGCAGGTGAGAAATTCACCAACTCAGCAGATACTGCAGGCAGGCCTGATGGCAGCTGGATGGCTTGGCTTCCAGCCCTATGGGGCACATTAAAATTCAATCATGAGATTCCAGCAAAGGTAGTCAGTTACCATTCTTGTTGTGTTTATGCAAACAATCAGGCCAAATTGAATATAATAGAAAAATTGGTCTTAACTTGGCTCTTTTAATAAACATAGAGGTAATTTTGAGGAGAAAAATTCTATTTCAATAGAGGTTATTAAAACTGAAATGTTTCTTTCCCTTCCACCACACCATTCGTTACAATTTGTCTCTGCCAGGTCACAAGCCCACCTCCTTCTGTGCCCAGGCCTTATTGTCTCTCTGACAGACAGCAAGGATCTTTTGGCTCTGAGAGAAACTTCTGTCCCTCCTCAGCATGAAGCAGCTACAGAAGGCTCTGTCTCCCATTTTCCGTGAAAGAATTCAGAGCCAGGATCCTTGAGGTAATATAGTAAGCAGTTAGAAATGAGCAGAGCAAGGACGATAGGCCAACTGGCACTCCACCTGTACGTATGTGAGACAAGAAGCATAGCCAAAGGGGTCCTCACCCAAAGTCTTGGGCTTTGGAAAAGACAAGTAGCCTACTTGTCCAAGAGACTCGACCCTGTTGTATCCAGTTAGCCTGCTTGCCTCTGGGCAGTAGCAGCCACAGCTATGCAGTGGGGAGCACACTGGGATGCTGGATATCAAATTCTTGAGTCATCCAATTTTAGGCTCTTCTGCTACCAGCCTCCTTCCTGATGATGACCTTGAAAAACCTCTACATAACTGTTTATAGGTCAAAGACTTTATAAAGACTGTCCACCTGAGCTTCACTAACACCCCACTGGCATCGACTATTCATGAAGAGGAGCAGTGCTGTCCAGGGAGGAATCAGGTATGCAGGGGCAGTGGTGGTTACTTTGGACCAAACCATCTGATCTCAGGCACTCGCCCACAGGACTTTGGCACAGAGGGCTGAGTTGATTGCCCTTCTTCAGGCTCTCTAGTGGGCAAGGGAAGAATCAATGACAATTTGTGCTGATGGCGAGTATGCAATTGCAACAGCTCATGTGCAGAGAGCTGTTGCAGGATATGGAACTTCACAGAGACAAGGGGCAACTGGGCTGCAGATAAGGCAGCCTGGAAGGCTGCCCTGGAAACCAGTGGGTCCTCTACAGATTCTGGTGGATAAAGGCTGAAACCCATAACTAATTTTTACTCAAATTCTTGCAGGCTTTACAGTCCACCCGGAAAGCAGTCCAGGAGCACATCTGAGATGCTCTGTGCTCTGCCTGAACCAACTTCTGATCCGGTCCGTCCCTTCCAACCTGGTGACTCTGTTTAGATAAAGAAATTTGCCACCCAAGAACTGACTCCTATCTAGAAGAAACCACCCCCATGGCAGTCAAGGTCGACAAGATCTCAACATGTGTTCATCACTCCCAGCTTAATTCAACCAGGCAAAATAGAGAGTCCAGGACTCTTCGGACCCTCTAGAGATTATTATAATTCCTTCCCCGGCAATGACCCAAAAGAGTCAATGATTTGACTCATGTACATAGAACCAGGGGGGAGTGAAAGGGCGGATAACAGTTGCTCGACCCCCCCCCTTTTCAAACCAGCCAATAGGGATGCAGAGGCAATGACTCAAGTCCAAATTAGGCTAACTGCATCCTGCCCCTGTACAACCAGACCCTGGCCCTCCCCTCGACCAATCAACAGGGGCCACACATGTTACCCCACCCACTACTTCCAGACCCCCAATAAAACCTTTGTTCTGAAACTTGCTCTCTCTCTCTGTCCCGCCGCTGTGTTGGTGAGTGTGGGAGACTGAGCTTGAGCTAGCGTGAATAAAGGCTCTTTGCTTTTGCATCGGACTTGGCTTGGCTCCCTGGTGGTCTTTGGGGATTTTGAAATCTGGGCATAACACCATCTAACCAATTCTCAAGAATCCACTTCCATATAAACCTTCACTCCAAGCAGACTGGCCTCCTTACACCCTGCAGGGCATGTAAGCCTCTCAGCACACGACCTGGCACATAGTAGGTTTGCTCAGTCATCCAACGAATATTGATTGAGTGTGGCTACCTGCCAAGAACTGTGCTTGGTACTACATTGGTGAACTTCAGGACCATAACCCAGGTTCTCAGGGAGGAGACAGTCTAGTAAAGGAGACAGATAATGAACCAGTAAACCAATGTACAGAGTTACAAATTGTAGTCAGAACTGGGAAAGGAATGTGTACAGTGGGAGCAGGCAACAGAGGGCAGCTGCTTACATGGGGTGCTCGGCAGGGCTCTCGAGGAAGTGACACTGAGACCGAGACTCGAGAGAAGTAAATGGCATCCCAGACCCACGCTCCCCTGGCAATTCTGGCTGCAAAGACTCACAGTGTGTGAGTGTGTGTGTGTGTGTGTGTGTGTGTGTCATTTCTCTTCTCCTTATCAGGCTGAGGGGATCCCCACGCTGAGGTCATTTTTCTGCCCAAATAACATCCAATGTTACTGCGTCAGCCCCCCTCTGAAATACTGTTATTAGGTGCTACCCTAGCTAACTGTTACGCATCATCATCAGCATCCACTAAACCAGCTGTCTACACAAGCGCCGCTCCTTCAACACTGGAAGTGTGAGGCTCAGCAGTGCAATGAGTGACGGGTGCCTGCTTCGTGAGCTTCCTCTTCAGCTGCAGCCTGACCTTCATCTGGTCCCACGTCCCCCTGGAAGGTCAGCGGGCAACGCCAACATGGGAAATTAGCATTTACCACTTGCTGTTTGCCTGATGCCTCCTTGGTGTTTTTTTCTTATTTGTGCCTCGCCACAGCTCTAAAGTACGTGGGGTTAGCCCTATTTTGCAGATAAAGAAACTGATGCCTGGTGAGGAGAAGGGCTGGTTCCAAACCCAGGCCTTCGGGCCCCAGGGCCCTTGCTGCCCGAGCCCAGTGCCTGCCGTGGGTGAGGCAATGCAAGAACCCTCGGTGGCAGCGTCCTGGTCCTCTGCAGAGCCTGAGCAGTATTTTTTTCATCCAACCGGAGGGAGGAGACACAGCTGTGAAGCAGATGTGAATGTGTCCCAAGTCAGGCCCGCCCCAGACACTGGGGTGGACGACAACCAGAGAGGGGTCTGGGGGTGAGAGGAAGGGAAGAGAGGGTGAGGAAAGGGGGAGCAGAGGGACCAGGAGAGGAACAAAAGAGAAACAGGTGATCTGTGGCATGTAGATGAGGCATGAGGAAAACTTGGCGAGAAAACACCTATCAGCGGAGGCTGGGAACCATCCCCTGGGAGGGTCTCGCACCAGGGCCCAAGTGCTCCCTCAAGAAGGCAGGCGCTGGACAAAGCCACTGTCTGAGGGTCCAACCAAGCCCCACCACACAGAGTGACCACAGGGTTGTAGTGCTAAATGGATTGAACCCGCAGCCAGGTCGCCGTGTACAAAACAGGGACCACGCTACCTATACTGCCGACCTCAAAGGTGGCAAAGGACATGAACGAGATGCCGCTGGAGGAGCAAGGACGATGAAGGCAAAGTACTTGGTACACAAAAGCATCCCTGGGGTTTGAGGGGTTAGGAGGGGCTCAGGAACTGGTCCAGAGGTCAGGTTCTCCCTGAAGGAGACTCAAGGTCACTAGTTTGGCGCTCACTCTTGAAAAAGATGGGGAATTATGAAGGAATAAAAGTGATTACTATAACTCATTAAATCCTCGGGGATGACAACCAAAACCCCCAATATCTTTAAGTATATTTTTGAAGAAAAATATGCGCTTTATCAATTTCTGTCTCTTATGGCAAAGCTCTTGTCTAATGCATGTCCCTATCCCTGAAAATCAGCCAGACCCTGTCCATTACATGCTCCCAGATGCCCGTTTTTAAAGTGCAGAAAATCAAAAAGGGTGCGAGACAAGCACAGAGCAGACACATCAGGAGATGGAACCAGGGGAGGCACCGGGGCTCAGGGACGGCAGCTGCCCCGTCTGCCTCTGCTCTCAGAGATGCTGCCTGTAGGCGGCCACTGACAAGCGCCCCCCCCCCCCCCCGCCCCGGTGTGGCCCTTGGGCCCTGAGTAACCCTGATGGCATTTGGCTTGACCAAAACTTCCCATAGATTTCTCTCCTTCCATGAATATTTCGTGGTCTCGAAACTGGCCTTCACCTCCCCCTCCCCCAAAAGTGATCCCTTGTCACCGCTGCACAGCCCAGACCTTCCGAACACCACGCTCGCAGGCACACAGTGGGGCAGCTGGGTCTTCAGAGCCCACAGAGAAGGGCAAGGACGAGAAAGGAGAGGCAAAGGCTTCCAGCTGGGCAGTCCCTTAGCTTTGGCCACATCAGTGGGAATCCCCTTGAACTTGGGTAAAATGAGAAACGAGCCAGTAAGCAATTCCCAGCGTGTCACCCATAATCCAGGGATAAATAACACCCCTCTCATCCTCATCACGCTTCAGCTATGCTCAGTGGGCAGCCATGTCTCATGGCAGGAGGTCAGAGCCCAGTGGCCCTGCTGCTCCTCCTCAACAAACAGCCTTCGGAGATGAAAACGTGTTCCCCAGCCCGTCCTTATCAATCTCACACAAAGCATTTCTGATGCCAGGGGTGGGGGTGGCTCCCCGGAGAGCCCCCAGGAAATTGCATATCCACCACACAGCTCACAGGTTAGAGGAAGGGAGGGTATTGGTTGGGGGGTCCTCTGTGATGACCACCATTTATTGTGAAAATGGAGAAAAAAACAGACCACCAGAAAAAAAAAAATTCCACATTCCCTCCCTTCTCCCTCTATCTACTAGTAAAACAGCAAAACCCAGCTTAGAGGACATGCACCATCGCTCAGACGATCTCAATCAGTGGCAGATGAGATCCAATTTGAGCACATCTCAGTGCCAAAGCCACCGAGCCATTCCAAACCTTGGGGTGTCTGGTGTGGACTACGCCCATCGGAGCCAGTGGCCCTCACAGCACAGCAGGCCTTACCCACCGTTTAACAGGGTCTGGGAAATAGGCAAATGGAAACTGGATGTGTGTGGCTCTGGGCCACCAGGAAGATGAAATCCCACTGCCACGATCTGCGCCCCAAGGTTTGAAGCTCGTAACAATGAAGAGGGAGCAACTCCATTGTTCATGTATCCAGAGGCTGGGACTGGGTCCTAGAGGAAGGGGACAGGCCTCTGGGCCTCCATGCACACAGCCCAGCAGGAGCTACAGAGGAACCGGTACCTACTGTTGGTCTTCATGCACGTCTATCCTGCAGCACAATGTCAAAACAAGGGACAGCTGAAGAGATTCGGAAGAGAATCGTGGCATTTCTCATAAGAGCAACACAAAAGAAAACAAGCTTCAAGTGCACGAGAGAGCTCTCTCCCTCACATTCAGGCTCTCGGACCCTCTTCAAAGGCAGCTCAGGTAGGACACGCCCTCGGGTGGCATCACAGCCACGCTTACTTCCATAAAAACTGTCTGAGCCTGGCCAGCGTGGCTCAGTGTCTGAGCATCAACCGACAAACCAGGTGATCGGGGTCCGACTCCTGGTCAGGGCACATGCCCGGCTGCGGGCTTGATCGCCGGTAGGGGGCGTGCAGGAGTCAGCGATCCGTGTTTCTCTCTCATCGATATTTCTGTCTCTTTTCCCTTCTCCCTTCATCTATCTACGATCAATAAAGACATATGTAGAAAAAGAAAACCGCCGGAGACTTGGCAAATCTGAGTCTCTGCACGGATCAGCCATTCCGAGGAAGACGATCCCGTGTGCCGGCGTTTCCCGTTCATCACCTTTTCCCCTGACGAAGGGCGGGAAGGGGGCTGTGCAGTCCCGGTCCCCTGCTGGGAAGGCAGCATAAAGCATGGCTCCCATCAGATCCCCCTCTGGGCTTGGTGCTCCACCCTTGTGGCCCAGGCTCACACAGGAGCTCCCCGCCCCCTCCTCCCACCTTCAAACCTCACGGGACAGTAAGAGAGCCAGGTGAGGAGAGAAAAAAAGCGCCTATGTTCATTCTTTTTAAAAAAAAAAAAAATTCCAATTATAGTTCATATTTTAAATCGTTGTGTTATAATAACTAAACTGAAGACAGCTTTCTCCTTCTTGAGGACCTTGATGAAAAAATAAAGAAGGCTTACCCATTTTTGAAATAGAGGACATGGGCTCTCTGAAGTCCTGTTTCTAGGAAAAAACCTAGTTCTTGATCGTGGGGAGCAGGGCCAGGCTTAGGGCTTCTGTTTTGAATATTAGTAAGTATTACCTAGAAGGGGAGAAAATGGGAAAACTAATCAGATCCACATCCAAGTCTACTTCCTTCAAATCCTATCGCTACATGCAGTGCACAACAGGAAAACTCAACGTCCTTTTGCAAACATCTGTGCAAAGGCCCTGGTGCAGATGTGCCAGGGTCAGGAAAACAACTGTGAGACAGGAGGCAGCCAAGCAACCTGGGGACAGGTGTGGCCCTCCTGGCACTGGGGGCTGAGGCGTGAAGGACGCTGATGCGTGCCTGGTGCCAGGAGAAGCACTAGAGCCAGAGTGGCTCTGCTGAATGCCAGGATGTTGACAGAGAGGCTGAATGACACAGACGCAGGTCCCAGCGAGGGCCAGAGACAGTCATCACCCACCAAAGGCCGAAGTCACTGGCTGGCAGATGCAGCTTCAGCCCCACATGAGCGTGATGAGCTCAGAAAGGGCTGAGAAGCGCTGTGACTGGCACCGGCCTAAAGCTAACCGGGGAAGACAAACTCTCCAGGCTCCCGAAGTGAGGCCTGAGAAACACAACCTAAGCATCAAGTCTCCCGCACTTGACCTCTTGTCAACAGATAAGGAGGCTCTAAAAGCTTAAGTTCGTAGCCTTGCAGGAAAGACTCCCTACTAATCAGGAGACAGGATTACAAGCTGAACGGGTCATAGCGATGTACCCAGAGGCCTCTCTCTTTAAACTCACAAGCCAGATAAAGCACTCATCCAACAGAAGCCGCCTGTGGCTCATTAAAAATCCATACGCCCAGCTGGTGTTTCTCAGTGGCTAAGCATCGACCTATGAACCAGGAGGTCACAGTTCGACTCCCAGTCAGGGCACATGCCCGGGTTACAGACTCCATCCCTAGTAGAGGGGGAAGGGATGCAGGAGGCAGCCGACCGATGATTCTCACTCATCATTGTTTCTACCTCTCTCTCCCTCTTCCTTCCGCTCTGAAATCAATAAAAACGTATTTTTAAAAAATCCATACAAGTGCTCTCTAAACACACTGACCCCATCTACGGAAAGGCAGAAGCTCTGTAAAGACCCCGATGTTAGCCAAACCCCCAAGTATTCTAGAGGTCTTGAATTTATTCTCCGAGTGGATTTAAAGCCACCACTAGTTCTCTAACTTGCAAGGTTTGGGGAAAAGAGAAGCAGGAGGCCCTCATAGGCACACTATGTCCTGGAATGAAATCCAGTGGGCAGCCCTGAATTTGAACTGCATGCCAGCACCTTATCACAACTGCCTGCGCTTCACGACTCCTGCCAGTGCCAGCAGGCAGAGGTTCTTCTTCCCTCCAAAAAGCATGGGTGTTTTTGGCTCGAATGCAGGCCCCTCCCCCACCCTTCCTCCAGTGATGGAGGTGCACACAGTGGGGACCGGAGCACTTGTCCCTTCTCTCTTAATTCTCTCTCAAGATGACTGCATGCATTCCTCTGAGCTTCAAAAATCAGCTACATGCTGCCAACTCCCAAATTTCTCATCTCTAATGAAGACTTTCCCTCTGAATTCCAGACTCATATATCCAACCACTTCCTTGGCATCTTCATGTGGAGGTCCAGCTCGGAAACCTTTACAAATGATCCTTCATGGGCTTTTGAGAATAGTTGTTAATGTCAAAGAATGCCATGAGTATTTTAAAGCAAAAACAATCCAGTATAGTACAAAAATAAAATTTTAAATCATCTCAAAATTTGACCACAGAAATAACCAGTTAGCACTGACTGAACAATAGTCCAGATATCTGTTATCAGGAGAGAAAGATAAAAATCGTTTTGCAGAAACTGAGGTTATGTTCTATGTGTGTTCAAATTTAAACCATTACATTTAATTTTAATGAAAATTGATAGAAAAACTAAAGTGTGACCAAAGTAATCACTCAACTTTAAAGAAAAATGTGGGTTTTTCCACATAGTTCATAAGAGGGCTCTCAAAAGTTTAAAATATCTCATATTGTGTGTATGTGTGTGTGCATGTGTGTGTGTGCAGGGAAAGAGATAAGAGAAAGTAAGTGATTCTTTTACCTACATATTTCAACTTTATACAGTAACTATTGATTCACAACAAAGATGAGGAAATTAAGATACAGTGTTCATATTTCACACTTCATATTACCTTCTTATAATCTATGTATATAAAAGGCTAAGTGACTGACCAGCCGCTTGTCCAACCAAACCAACAGCAGGTACATATGACACACACTGGCAATTTAAAAATAAACATTGACTTGCACATGCGCAATACATATAAAGCTCTCGCTGGCACCAATCACACATGTGTGTTTCAATCGGTCATTGTCGATCGTGAATTTGGTTGAGACTTCTATTGTAGAGAAAGGGCGAATAGCGATATTAAAATATTTCTTCTAAGTAATTTCCTTTCAATGTGCTTGAATCTGTGTACCGGGCCACTAGTGGTGTAATAAAAAAGAAGACAGCTAGTAAACAAATAGATGAAAATACTTCAACCTGTCTGATAATCCGAGAAATGCAAGAACTAAAACTGCAAGGGCCATTTTCACCTAGCAAACCAGCAAAACAACTTTTACACAGTGAGCCTGTCAGGATGGCACAAAGCCACTCCCCTCTTGCACTGCCAAAGGTAGAGGAGCTTAGCCTGACTTGTAGAGGGCAAGTGGGCACAGTACGTAGTAATGAGAAAGTTAAAACATAACCCCACTTCCGGAGACCTGCCCGTGAGAAACACTGTGAAGCAAAGGACAACACTACCTGAGGGAAGTTCCATTGCAGAATTACCCCCAAGGAGAGGTTACACCCGACAGTAAGTTAATTATACCACAGAGCCCACCCTATGATACAACGATGACACAGCTTGAAAACACTTCAAGGTTCTGATATACTGTTGAGTGAGGAAACACAGGTTAAAAATACTTTACTGCTATACAATCATGAAGGCAAAGACTGACTGAGCATATATAAAAATGAAAGTGAAACTTTTCCAGACTTTTCTAAGTCGGCTTTAAGGATGTTGCAGCCTTCTCCTCCAGCTACTCAGAGGCAGCCTCCCGGCCCGAGCACACGGCTGGCCCGTCATTCCTGACCTTCTCTGAAGGCAGCGTTCCCTCAGATACACTGCCTAAAGCTTTGAACTGTGACCCACTGCTGTGGCTTGAGCGAAAGGCAGGGACGGCGAAGGGGGCGGGAAGGAAGACTCTGTCCTTTCCTACCGTCTCGCATTGGAAAGCTAACAGCACAGCCACGTGGACCTCCAGAGTCGCGCCCTGCCTTCCTCGCGGCTGCACGGAGCACTTGTCCCAGGACATCTGGTTTGAATTCAAGACACATGGTAACTTTAGTCTAATCCAGTTCCGAATCCAACACCTCAGCTATGTCACTGCACATTCCTCCCGAGGGAGGACATGACAACGACCATGCTGACTGCTCAACGCCTCCTTGATGAGCAGAGGAAATCTGGGCCGAACCCTGCAACATTGGGGTCCAGTTGTTTCTTTCAAAACTCCAGCACTTGAAACAGCCCAAAGCAGGTCTGTGGATGTCCCGTAATTCAGCAGCAACCCCTTTGCTAAAGGGTGTAAAGGAATGAACTGTCAGCAGAAGGTAGGGTTCCACCCTGGCACAGCCTCGGCTCGAGAAGGAGCACCAGCTGGTGGGCTGATGCTTGCAAAGGACAAGGACGGCACGATTTCATTTGCCAAACGCAGGGCTCGCGCTAGGAGAGTCAAGGATGAAGTCATCTTTATTCCTGTCACTGCACCAGCAGAAGCTCCTTGCGGGGCAAATAACATTATTGGCTGTTGGCATGATGCCACCACCTGAAGGTAAACGAATCAAGGCCATCCTGTGTCCTTTCTAATTCTATCTGCTCTAATTCAATTTGTTTGATTAAATTATTTTATGTACACAATTTTAGAGCTATTTTTTATTCCCCTTTAGAGAACAAATTATCAGAGAAAAATATTAGATGTCTCTGTAACCCTAAAATAACAAGGACAATACCGAACAAATTATTTAATGCCCACAGCTTTCGTACATTCACATTTTCCTTGGCTCTGCCTCCACATCTGGAACAGGGTGGGGGCGGTGGGGAGGGGAGAATAACACGTGGGAAGCTCCTTTCATCCTGGCTAAAGACACAGAGACTCACGAGTTCTCTAGCCTCAGACCAGTCAGGCAGTATCAGACCCTCCATGGAAATGGAAAGCCAGACTCAATGACTGGACCGAGGTCCAGTAGTCAGGGGTGCACAGAGGTCCACAGCCCAGATATCACATAGGGACTCCAGGAAGAATGTTGTCCCATTAACTTCCACACAAGAAAAAGGAAGCAGCCTGTTCAATGGTTGAGCGTCAACCTATGAACCAGGAGGTCATGGTTCGATTCCCGGTCAGGGCACTTGCCCGGATTTGGGGCTCCATCCCCAGTGTGGGGAATGCAGGAGGCAGGTGATCAATCATTCTCTCTTATCGTTGGTATCTCTCTCTCTCTCTCTCTCTCTCTCTCTCTCTCTCTCCCCCTTCCTCTCTGAAATCAATATATATATTTTTTTCTTTTAAAAAATAAAATAAAAATAAAGTAATTTTTCTCCCACTAACATTCCCCCCAAAATTGGTTAACATTTTAAATAAAACAGTGTGTTTATAAAACCCCAGATTTTTACCTAAATATCTGAATCTCCTAAAATTAGGACAGATTCCACTGCCAGGTGACACAGGAGCAGAGTGCGACAAGGAAAGTAACACTTACTGCGTGCTGACCATGTACTTACTGGGAAGAACATGAGTGAAACCATTCTATCCTCACAGCAATGCTCTCGCAATTATTATTGCTATTTTACTAATGAGGATCCACAGCTAAGTTCCACAGCTAAGATCCCAATCCAGCAGTCGCCCGGCCCCTGTGCTCTGCTGCCTCTCACAGCTTGTTAGCTCCAGGGGAAGCCAAGGTCAGCCCCTCTCGGAAGAGTCACCGCCCTTCTGGGAGCGAACATGGCTAACATCACTGGACGTACCCACTTTTAGGAAAGCTGCGAGGACGGAGCTGCCTCAGAAATACAATCCAGTGTTCCCAAACGATGGCAAGGTCTGGCCCGCCATATTCCTAACTGTCCTCAAAGGCTCCTCCGCATTTTATTCTTGCCAGTGTATGAAGTTAGAGCCAACAGTGACAAGGAAAAAGTCCAAAGGTCCTGGCGAATAGAAGCTTCTTCCCTACAGAATGGCTGGGAAAGGAGGGGGAAACCACTGAATGACGCACTGCCTCGGCCCGGCAGAACCAGCACAGGAACAGAGCATGTGGCCTTTTCTACTTACAAGAGCTGCCTACCCAGAAGATCAAAGTCCTACTTGCCCACGCCTGCCCCTGTCCTGGACTTCTTTTCAGATGCTATTTCCTTAAAATTTCTGTTTTCAATTTTGCATAATTCTCAAGTCATTTAAATTCAAAAAGAAATTTTTTTAAGTCCAACCAGGTAACCTCATTGTCTTGTCTCATAAAAACCCTTGAACTTTCACCAAGCCCCGAGGTCACTTACGAACGGTCATTTCTCCCCTAGACTTCTCATCCATCAACAGATCGCTTCGTGAGCACCCACTACAGTCAAAACAGATAGATGTCTCGTTCGCTCAATCGCTCTCGTTGCTACTATCTCGACTTGCTGGATCTGGGGAGGCTCAAAGTGCTTTCCCAGGAAGGAAAACTCAGACTGGAAAACCGAGCGAGAAATGTGAAAGGCGTCAACACACCCTGAGCCTGGGCCCTGGGCCGAGGCTGCACCCCACGCTGCTGAGAGCCAGGGTTCGCCCGGCCAAATACTTAGTGAGCGTGTTCTATATATAAGGGTGTGGGAAACCACAGTAGCCTGGGACAGGGAAGTGAGTAAGTGCTGAATTAGGTAAAGAAAACGCTAGTTCTAATTCTAGCTTTGGCCCCCAATTCCTCTGTGCCCTGGGGCTCTCCCTTTCTGGGCATTTTCTTCTCAAAACCTAACATCCTATGACCACCATTTCCCCAAAACCACCAAAACAATTATCTTATATCCTATGAGTCTCCTTGACAGTCCGGCTAAAGAATCCAGTGGGGAACGGGTGGTGATAAACGAACACGACAGGAAGTACATCCAGACTTGCCAACGCTCGTGCCATGAAAGACGCGTGTAACAGATGGACCCCCTTCCTCCCGGCCCGAGGAGGCAGCCCCTCCAGGATAGGGCTGGGCAGTCGCTGGAGAAAGAAGGTGCAAAACGAGGGCCCTTAGTGGTGAGGGCTGTGGGGCCCACAAGATTGGCTCAGCCGGGGTCAGCAGTTTCCCTGCTGGGAGCCCGGCTATGGAGGAGGCAGGCAGGGAAAACCACGTGACTTGGAAAGCAAGCTGCATGGACATTTCTCTAAAGATCCAATTGTAACTTTCAAATAACAAAAAGACCCCTTCCTAGAGCAGCCTTCGGATAGGACACTTTGGCAGGATGGCCAGCGGTCTCCCTGAAATCCCAGATGCGCTGAGCCGCAGCCAAATGTCACTCCACCACCCTCCCCCTCCTCTCCTGTGCTTCCACCTCCTCTCTCGGCCTCCTACAAGGCAATTCTGACCCTCATCATACACATTATTAGTGAAGAAATCACTTCCAATCTGTACACAAAATAACGAAAGCTAACCCTGACTTGGCAGTCCCTCTCTATTCCAATCCTCACGGAGACAGAGGGCCCATGAAAATGATGGGAAACAAGATCATGGTTATTTTCAAAGGCTCAGAGGATTGCTAACCATCTCAAAAGACCTCGCAGGATACATCTCGGGGTCTGAAGGGGGAAATCCCTGTGTCGAGCCCTGGTTAGATTCCAGAAAGCTCTGCAGGGGGCAGAGCTTAGTGAAAACAAGTGACATTCATTCAAGAATCCTGGGCTAAGTGCCTTCTTTACACGAGCTTTTACAATCCCCACGAGAACACCATGAAGTAGGAGCCACTATTACGCTCCTTTTACAGATGGGGATGTTGAGGCTGAGAAGCGAAGGAGCTCAGGCACAAGCAGAGCCACACGGCAGAGATCTTTCTAAGCAAGGAACAACGCACACCTCCCTGGCCCAACCTGCTCCATTGCCCCCTGCCCAAGGGGTGGGCTCGGGGTCTCCTGCCCACTCACTCCCTGGTCAGGTGTCCCGTTAGCTGCTGGTCTCCATGCCCCACACGACAGGTAAGCCAGGGACTCTGAGGAGAAGCCGTCCCCGATGGCCTCAGGGAATACACACCTGCTCCGAGCAGGTCGGCTAAGAGGCCCCAGCGGACCCCCGGCACAGCCTTCGAGGTAAAGCCTCCCGAACGCATGTGTACACGGTGCTGGCACAGAGTCCACCCAGGACACGTGAAGGTCCACCTACTTTGTGAAGGAGAACGGACGTAACAGCCAGCCTCAGGGTGGAAGGACATGGACAGAGGCAACCGTCACTTCTGCTCAGAGTGTGTTCAAGTGCCTCCCCAGCACCGACCCGTCTATGCTCACGAGGCACCTCGGTCGCCACCAGATTCTCGGAGAGTAAGGAGAGCTTCGCACCCAGAGGCGGGCAAGCCGAGGGTGTTCCCGAGGTTGACCACAGTCCTCCACCATCGGATTGGATCTGATTTTTGTAAAGTCCTCACTCACCCTTTCTATCTCTTGGAGGTACAGGAGCGCGATGTCCCCCGCTTTCTCGTAGCAGGTGATGACCTCCTGCTCCCGGTCTGCGTGGAGGTTACTGGTCGAAGAGGACACAGGCAGCTTCTCTAGACAAAGTCCTAAGAAAAGATCAAACACAAACACGGGGTGAGGTGCGCTTCGTGGGGAAGGGGTCGTAGGAGCCCACGGGCGGTCCGAGAAGCAGACCCTCTGTCCTGCTCTCGGACAAATGGAGCATCAGAAAGAGCATCCGTAAGGTACAGAGGACAGAGGGCCCTGGCCGTGCTCAAACCACTGATATCCAGCTTGAGAACAGTGACCCCATTCAGACCAAACCGAGCTTCTCCGTCAGTTACATCCCAAGGTCCTTAAAGAATTTTAAAGGTAAGTTAGGCTCATGGAACAAGATTTGCTAAAGGATATTTTCTATCTCAAAATGTACACTCGCCCTAGCTGGTTTGGCTCGGTGGATAGGGCATCGGCCTGCGGACTGAAGGGTCCCAGGTTCGATTCCAGTCAAGGGCATGTGCTCTGGTTGCGGGCACATCCCCGGTGGGGGGTGTGCAGGAGGCAGCTGATTGATGTTTCTCTCTCAGCGATGTTCCTAACTCTATCCCCCTCCCTTCCTCTCTAAAAAATCAATAATATATATATATATATATATATAATTTTTTTTTTAAATGTATACTTAACCCATCGAACCTAAAACATTTTGAGATGCTCTCAGGAGGCTCAGTTACTAGGAAAATCGTCCAACACTCAGCCTTAGCATTTGGGTTAACCATCACACCATGGACCACCTCTCAGTTCTGTGCTAAGAGAACACCCAGAACGTTGCTTTGTGGGCATTTCTTTGCATGTGGAGGAGGTTTTCTCAGCCAAGAGAGATTTCAGGGCTGGGATGTATAAAAGGCTGAAAAGGAACAATGCTGAGGGCAGCAGCTACAGCCTGACCCCAGCCCTGGGCACCCAGCCGGGAGCAAGTCGGACTCAGGGTTCTACCCACAGACGGAGGCAGAGGGACTGTGTGGAGGGTCTCTGGTGCCCCTACATGCAATAGGGCTGCTGCCCCACATGCCCTAGGATGCAGTATACACACACCCACACATCCCACGCCATATAAAAGCGTGACAAGGCTTACTACCGACAGAAACGGGGCTTGCAATTGGAAGGGGCCAGACAGAGTCGCAGGAAAACCCACCCATTGTGCAGATGAAGAAGCTGAGGTCTGCCATGGTGAAGCAAGTGACTTGCCCCAAACCTGAAGGTCCGTTATCAGCACCACGGGAATCAGAATGTAGGTGTTGGGCCTCCCCAGTAACACTCATCATTAGTTGCTGATTTTCAGAGTGGATGCCACTACGGAGCGGGGGGTAGGGTCAGACACCCTAAAAACATCAGGAAATGACCCAAAGCCTCACGTGCATCATTTTGAGACTGGCCTCGTCCAAGCTGCTCTTAAACAGCGACAGTCCCTCCAGCTGCAGAGGCCATGGGAGGCGGTTGTACTATGCGGGAAGGAGCGGCCACTTCCACGCACGAGGGGGCAAGACCTCAGGTCCGTACCTGCGAGCTCAGAGGTTGCCACTTTGTCACAGATGGTGCAGCTCAGCCAATTTGACAGGTTTTAACAGTGATACTGGGGTAAGACTGGCATGTAACAAACTATATGTTTTTTCAACGTGTCCATGTTTTTGTTGTTGTTGTTGTTTTTGTTTATTTCAGTTTTACCAACCCAAGTCCATAGTTTTCGTTTAGGTTCACTCTGTGTTGTGCAGTTCTATGAGCTTTGACAAATGTTTTAATAATGTCAAGTGTCCGCCATTACGGCACTGTACACAATAGATTTGCTGCCCTGAAACATCCTCTCCATCCCCTCCTCCTGGTGACCACTACGTTTTCTATTGTCTGTAGTTTTGCCTTTTCCAGAACGTCATGCAGCTGCAATCATGCAGCCTATAACCTTTTCAGACTGGTTTCCTTCACTTAGAATTACTGACATAAGGCCCCTCCGTGTCTTTCTGCAGCCTAGGAGTGCATTTCTCTTTGTTGCTAAATAATAATCCATTTACCCAATAATCTAATCAAAGGCATCTCATTGCTTCCAAGTTGGGGCAATAATGAATAAGGCTGCTATAAACATTTGTGTGCAGGTCTCTGTAGCAACATAGTTTTCAACTCAATTAGGTAAATACCAACAAGCACAATTGGAGGGCTGTACAGTAGGAATATGTTTGTAAGAAATAGCGAAATAAATATATTTTCTTTGCAGATCGATGGTACTGTTCCAAGTTTCCTCTGTCCTTACTGACCATCCATCTACTTCTTCTATCACTTGCTGAAGTCTTGAGCCTGTCAGCGGTTGCCTTCAGGCTTTCACAACGCAGTCTCTTCAAATGCTGTTAAATCATGTCACATACAGAATAACACATTTACAATCACGTATTTCCATTTCCCTCTTTCCAGTCTTTATTCTTTTAATATATACATTTGACTGTTACATCGGTTACAAATCCTACCCTACGTGGTTATTGTTTTTGTTAAAATAGTCAATTATCTTTTTAAAACATTGAAATAATAAGGGAAAACTCGGTCGTCGACATAGTCATGGTGCCCAGCGCTCTTCATCCCTCTGTGTAGACCCGTGTTTCCTTCTGGCAGCATTTTCCTTCTCTCTAAAGGGGTTCCTTCAACATTTCTTACAATGCAGTTCAACTGAGACGACGTCTCTCAGTCACTGTGGGTCTGAAGAAGGCTTTATTTGGCCTTCAGTTTTGAGAAATAGTCTCATTGGTTGGCAGTGTGCTTCCTCTGCCCCGCCCTCCCCAATTACTCTAAAGATGTGCTCCACTGTGTTCTCACTTGCATGGTTCTGACAATAAATCTGCCGTCGCCCTCATGTTTGTTCATCTGCCTGTTTCTGGCTGCTTTTACGACTTTACTGATTGTGAGAAATTTGGATTGTGCAGTGCTTTGGCTTAGTTTTCTCCGTGTTTCTTGTGCTGGGCTTCACGGAGCTTTCTGGATCTAAGGGTTTATAGTTTTCATAAAAATTGAAAGTTGTGCAGTCATTATTTCTTCAAATATTGTGTTAACTCTTCCTTCCTTAGGGAATCCAATTACACACATTATTAGGCACCTGAAGTTATCCACAACTCACTCATGCTCTTTCCACTTTCTTTTTAATTTATCCTTTCTGTTTCATTTTGGATAATTTTCTACTGCTATATCTTCAAATTCACTAATCTTTTCTTCAATTGTCTAATCTGCCTTTAATCACATCCAGTGTATTTTTCATCTCACACATTGTAGTTTTCACCTCTAGAAATTTTATTTGGATCTAACTTCAGCTTCCATGTCTCTACTGGACTTTTTGAACATAAGGAATACAGTTATAATCACTGTTTTAATGTCCCTCCAGTCAAAGTTGTTTATGCAGTTGCAAAAATTTTTCACTCAGCAACCTCACCAGTGTGAACTATTACAACCTCTTGAAGTTGTCTTTGAAGAATGCAAAACAAACTGAACAAATTCACCATTTGGTAGGACAGTTCCAGAACCACTCAAGAGCAAGCACTTGATTCAAGCTCTCAAAGTGTGCTCTCCTTTGTGCAAAATTAAAACCACCAGAAACCAGCAAAATGAGACAAACTGTTTTATAATCTGCCTTCTACTTGTGTGAGAAGCAACCAAAACATGAGCAAGTTGGTATTAGATATTTAATGTAAAGAAAACTAAATTCTCTAATGTGTCAAAGGGTCAGGAAGAAAACAGGTCTACTCTTTGGTGCTTTGTACCACTGCAGCTGGGCTCAGACCACTACGAGTCACCAAGATGACCCAGGCCCGCTGGGACGTGCCATGCCCACAGAATCACAGAAAAGGCAAAACCAGTTCAAACAGTTTGACTATCATCTGCATTTGGAGTTCTGAAATATTGAAACCCAGTCGCCTAGGGCTGCAGTCTATGACCATTCATACTCAGTAAGAACATTAAACTAGCTATAAAACTTAACCTTCCGGTTGAGAAGAGACTAGTATCTTCTGTGGGTTTATGTTCTAATTAGGCAGATATGTGGACCCCCATGTCTTGGCTGGCAAATGGGTCTCCAGCAAGGAGTCTATCTTTGGGTAGGAGGCTCTTTATGGTAAATGTTGTTTCTTTCCATCTCCCAAATGCTATGCCATTCATCCCATGTGCCACTGGGCCCATGGGGAATTCATGGCCATGTGGCTTGGTTCCAGAATATTTAGCTCTCTGTCAAAAAGTGCTACAAGCCCTCTGGACTGGACTATAACATTTTAAGGGTCTGGGATCAGATCAACATCATCTGAGAATCAGCAGAGTTTTGAGGTCACGGCCCAAACTGGCCCTCATTAAAATGTCAGATGACACCTTGTCAGTTTGGGGAGCTATCATCAATAATGTTTCTACTTTCTTTTTCCCAGAGAAATGCATGACAAGAAAAGCAAAAACCAGACTGGATAAGTAATTGGTGTGACAGCAATACCTATGGGACAACTCAGTAAGATTTGCAGGTCCAGGATCAAAGCTTGTACAAAACAGAAATTAAGCGTTTCCCAACCAATCCTCAAGGCCAGCTTCAAAGCACGAGTGAAGCGGGTGGCTGAGCACTGCAGAGTAGCCACTGGACCCCAAATTGACCTCCTTCCACAGGAGGGAATTCCCACAGATAGACTGACTTCTGAAAGGTGCTTTCTGTGAAGGGTAAGCCATGTTAAATAAATTAACCATAAGGAAATCATTCTGGTCATACCCGACTGCTTCTGGAGCTCTTTTGTGTGCATTAGCCTGCTTCGTCCTGTTTCACAGGCGCTATCTCCTTCCATTGTTGTGGAAAAAGAAAGTCTCAGGGAGTTAGTGACTTGCCTAAGGTCTGAGCAGGGACCAGCTCTGGACATTATAAGGGAGTGGGAGCCAGGGCAAATGTACCCTGCCCTGGGTAGCATTCTAGCACGAGACAGATCCGCTGAGTCTGATGCAAAGTGGAGTGTCTGTACAGACGCCAGCAGATGGATGGGGTGTCACCATTGGGAGGGGCACCAGGCAGCTAAGGAGCGGGCTGAGGACGCTGGCCAGTTTAAAAGCTCAAGTGTGCCCTCGCCGGTTCGGCTCAGTGAATGGAGTCGGCCTGTGGACTCTATCAGCTGGGTACAATTCTGGTCAAGGGCACGTACCTGGGTTGCAGGCTCAATCTCTGGCCCTGACCAGGGCACATGCTGGAGACAACTCACTGTTGTGTGTCTCTCACATTGATGTTTTTCTCTCTCTGTCTCTCCCCTTCCTTTCCACTCCAAAATCAATGGAAAAATATCCTCAAGTGAGGATTAACAAAAATAAAAAAAATAAATAAAATAAAAGTTCAAGTATGCTCGGCCTCAAGTATTCTACGTCGGTGTGACTTACAGAAGGTAATTCAGCAAATGGGCCTCCATCTCTGCTTCCCTCCACACCGAGTTCCATCCTCTGTGAAAGGAGCTCCATTTTATCTCCCCAGCGGCTACCCGTCGGGGCTTTGGCTGAGGAAGTGGAGAGCTGCAGTCTCCTGCCAAGACATCCAGTGGTCACTCAGGGGTTAACGCCCAAATTCCTTCAGGATCCCTCAGCCGGGAGCCCCACCTGGGTCTGTAGGGCTGAACAGTCCCAATAGCATGAACGGTCCATTCTTCCAGGCCCTACTCGGGGCCCCGCACAAGGCCGGGTGTGACCTCACCATCCATAATCCCACAGCCGCCCTGCAAGGAGGTGCTAACAGCACCTTACAGAGAAGCTTGGACTTAGGGCTCCACAGCTAGTAAATGATAAAGCCAGGTTCTGACCCCTGGTCTATCCGACTATAAAACCCTGTGCACAATAGCCTGTGTCCACTGAGCTGCTGACAGCATATTCAGTGCCTGATAACAGCCACGACAATAAAAGTGAGTTTCCAATCGCACAGGCACAGGCATCAAAGTCCAGGGCCCCAGGGCAGTGGTGCTGTTCTTCCACTCAGAGCTGCATCACCCCAGGCAGCTCCTGGATGTGGGCCTCCCACGCCGCCCGCGTTAGGAAGGGGTGAGCTCCAGGGATAGCGTCGCAGCTGTATAACGCTACAAGATTAACAGTCAGAACAAATATTTTGATTTTTTTTAATCGCATTAAAATGAACAGGGAATTAATTCCTTGTGAAGTTATGCAACACAATGAGAGGCCATAAAACATAATTATGTGAACTATGTACCACAACACGAGGCACTGTTTCCTCATTTCTCTTAATCGCAGCTCTGGAAGCCAAGCCTGGGACAGGTACACCCTGCTGCTTTGCTGTAACATGACCCACGGGGGAAGCTATTACTGGAAGTACCAGAAAAACTTTATTATAACACCACGTCTCTGATGACCAAGCCCTGTGGTATGGACCCCAAAGGCACTGGGACCATTTCCAGGGGTCTCAATTTCCAAGGCTGAAAAGAAACTCAGGAAAGGATTCGAGATCCTCAGGGCACTGTCCTGGCAAAGGCAGCCCGGACTGCGGGTCCCGTGTTCTCACCTCCCACGGGTGTCAGGTGAACCTCGCTCACTGGGAGGACAGGCCCCCCGTCCAGGGCGTGGAGAGGAGACAGCTGATGGGGCCCACCAAAGGCTGGGGCAGAAGGGGCAGCAGCTGCCCTACACCTCCTGGAAGTCCCTGTCACTCCAGAGCCTCTGGAGGTCGCTGGGCTGGGAGCCACGGTTGGCCCTTTCTGGGCATTGTTAGACATTGGCATCTTGTGCACGTGTGTACACACACACACACACACACACACACACATCACTCACAGAAGAAGGGCATGCCAGGCCCTGCATTAGACAGTCACCTGCTAGAGCGCATGATCTTTCCATGTCCCTTCCACGGTTCTGGAAGCAAACGAGATGCTCATTCGACCTGAAATGCTAAGTGAGCGTTTGCAATCCGAATGTCTGCTCTTTTAGCATCTACTTAGTAACCACGTCACGGCAATCACCACAGGTAGTGAGTGCTAGCTACCCACCAGACACTGTGCCGAGAGTGACATGATTCTCCTAACCTTCGCAGCGCGAGGGGGATTTACTGTTATCCCATGCTCCAGACGAGGGAACAGGACGCTGAGCTAAGTGACTCATCCGAGATTACACAACTGGTGAATGGCAGAGCTAGGACTCCCACCAGACTCTCCGACACCCAGGTTCTTGATCTGAGCCCTGACAGTGCACTCTCCCATACCTTGATGTACCTGTCCGTCTTTACATGCAAAGCAGTGCTAAGTAGTGACTAAGTGTGGGCCCGACAGCCAGATTCCCTGGCTCCTAGTCCACGGTGGACTTTCCATGTAAAACGCCATGATTATTCTTAGCATCACTATTATCTTTAGGTAACAGTAGGCTGGAAGGCCTCCAAGTGGGAGCATTTTATTCATTTGTTATATTATTTTATATACATTTTAATAACAGATTACTGAGGTAGTACTCACCTACCACAATGCACCCTGTAAAAGTATACAATTCAGTGGTTTTAGTATCTAATCTAATAAAAGAGTGATATGCAAATTAACCTTCACTCCGTTACACCCACAAGCCACGCCCACCAGTCAATCAGGAGCAAATATGCAAATTAACTCAACTAAGATGGCGGCAGCCACGGAGCTGGAGTTGCCCTGGGCAATGGAGGAAGCCAGGGCCCTGTGGGCCCTGAGCTCTACTCAAGGCTACAAAGTTTCAATTATAGAAGATAAACAAACCCCAGACACCTGCTGGGCTGGGACCTAGGGTTGCCAGGGGCAACCCAGGCTTCCAGTAGGGACCAAGGCAACGAAGTTTCAATTATAGAAGTTAAATAAATCCCAGATACCTGCTTCCAGCCAGGCACCCCAGTAGGGACCCGAACCCTGAAGGGGCTGTGGGCAGCCTGAAACAGCCATCAGCACCTCATCCAGGCTGGTCAGGCACACCAGCAGGTGGACATCCCCCGAGGGGTCCCAAACTGCGAGAGGGCACAGGCCGGGCTAAGGGAACCCCTGAGGGCACAAATTTTTGTGCACTGGGCCTCTAGTATTCACATAATTGTGGAACCATCCTCATTAGCTAATTCCAGAATATTCTCATCATCTCAAAAAGAAACCCCATAGTCATTAGTAGCTGCTCCCACTCCCCCCTCCTCCCAGATCCTGGCAACCACTAACCTACTTTCTCTGTGGAATCACCTATTCGGTTATCTTGTATAAAGCGAGTCATACAATATATGACTATCTGTATCTGGCTTCTTTCACTCAGCATGTTTTTAGGGTTCATACTTGTAGCCAGTACCAGAACTTCATTCTGTTTTTAAAAATTGAGGTGAGGTTCACAGAACATAAAACTAACCCCTTTAAAGTGAACAAGTCAGTGGCATTTATTACATTCATAATACTGTGACCCTCCACCTCTATCTAGTTTCAAGCAGTCCATTCCTTTTTATTGCTGGATATTCCACTGTGTGAATCTAATAGATTTTATTTATCATCAATTGATAAACATGTGGGTTGTTTATTATGAAGCCTGTTGCTATGTTGCTATGTGCTAGTTTCTGTGTGGATGTGTATTTTTCAGTTCTCTTGGATACATACCTGGAATGGAATCAGTAGGCCATATGGTAATCCTATGTTTTATTATTTTTAATCTTTGTGTTAAAAATCACATCTATTCTCTAACTCCCAAACTGCTGGGTGAAATATTAAGAAGTGAAAATACATGGTCTTTTGAGCAGGCGGACCTGGAGTCAGACCCTGGCTTCTCCAATTACTAGCTCTAGGACCCAGCAAGCTCCTCAGCATCTCCTGGCCTGTTTCCTCGGCGAGCAAATGGGAATGACAGCATTCGCTCCCGTTGACCATTACGAGGTGTAGCTCAGTGCCTGGCATATAATAAATATGTACTTGATAAACAGTAACTACAAGTACTAACAAACCCCTTCCTTGGGGGCAATTCCAATCCTCAGTTTCTTTGAGGGGGATCTGAGAAATACGGAAGAGCGAGGAGAAGAAAACAGAACCACTTCCCCACCACTCGGAATTCAGCCCAGTTAACACTGCACCACAGACCCTCAACCTTAAATAATACATGATGCCATGTATTATTCTGGTTTCTTTCCTTAAAAAGGTGGACTTATGACCCAGGGGGATCCCTACAGTGCAAAGTATAGCCCCTGGATGTGCCAACTGCAGCAAGGAATGAGAGCTGCCAGTGGAAAAGATGTCCTTTCTTCACTCAACAAATTCTCACTGAGCACCAACTGCGTGTGCAGGGCTCTGCGAGCTGGGCTTACAGGGTGGGACGTGGTCTCTTCCCTCCGGAAGCGCCGCCTCTGGTGGAATAGAGCAAGCAGGCGTTTTCAACATGATAACAAAGTCCATCACTGAGGCAGGCGTGTATCACAGAGCTGAGAACAGGCGGCCGCCCTGGACCTGCACGGAGGCTCCGGCCCCAAGCTCTCCTTGTTCTCTGAGTCTCTGCTTGCTTCCAAAGAGAGGACCCATGAGAAGCCTACCAACACAACCAGCACTCACCGGGAATATGAGTCAACGGCGGTAGAAGGGCTTGTTACTCTTCTTGCACCATCTAAACATGAACAGGAAGCTCTGCCTAGCAACCTGAGGGGAGTGGCTGCATGCAGTACAGCTCCCGCCTCCCACCACTGCAGCATCGTCACATCTAGATGGAAGAGGCCTGCGAGATGCCAGCGGAGACTCGGGGGCACCAGGCTTGCACAGCACAGCTCTTCCCACCCTCCCACTCTCACACCCCACCCCCGTTTCTGGGTTCTGCACACAGGCAAACGCACTCAGCAAGGACTCGTGGCCCCACTTCCACCCCACTCCCTCCACTCATGGACTTTCCAATAAAACCACTTTTTTCACTGCACCTGAAAGGTTTCAAAAAAGAAGGAGAAGCAGCTTCTCAAGGAAAAACCGGGGTCCCCTGTCTTCTCCCTTCCTCGCACTCAGGAAGGAGGAAATCCAAGCTCTGAGGGGTTCGGGCTGTGCCCAAGTCAGACGGGCTACGCAGAGACGACCTTGAGCCCTGACCTTGAACCCTGCCAGAGGCGCTAACTGCCCTGGCAGCCCCCAGAGCTGGGCCGCCCCCAACAGACGGGGGTTCCTGCCAGGGAGGAAGCACGGCCGGCCCGGCGGGGTTACATGTCTGTCCCTGTCAGGACCCCTGGGAGGTCATGGCCATCAGCAAACAGCCCACTCATAGAGGTCAGAACCAGGCTCTGTGCCTTCGAGATCTGAACGTTCATCCGTCCGGGAAGCCCCGGGAAGCCCCCGCGGACGTCCTCGCGGAGAGCGACTCGCACATCCCTCCGCAGGGGCTCCCGAGCCAGGAAGCGCCGGCCAGGCCTGGTGCAGCCGCCCGCGGGGGGCACGGCTTCCAGAAACGTCCTGCGCTCCTGCGGGGCCGCACCGGGCCGAGGTGGAGAGAGAAGCCCGGCGGCGCCCCCTCCGGCGCCGACCCCCGACCTCGCAAACTCAAGGACCAGCTTGTGGCGAGCGCCCGGGAGGCGGCGCCCCGGCCTGGAGGGAGCGAGCAGGAAGCGGGCGCGGCTCTGCGCAAGCGCGACCGCCGGGCGAGGACGCGGCTCCCGCGCCCCCTGGCGGCCGTGGCCGGCAGCGCGGGGACGACTGGGAGGGCGGCTCGCAGGCAGTCGCAGGTGGCATGGCCTGCAGAGCTGCTCGCACAGGACTTGCTCAGAGGCCTTCCGTGGAGTTCCGGGTTTTGAACCCCCCCTGTTTAAGTACGAAGCCCGAGTGCTGTCGAGGGAGAAGACGTTTCCACGACCTCCTGCGAGGTGCACGCTGGTTCTGGGAGCCCCTGGACACAACAAGCCAGGGCACCTGGCAGCGCCCCAGGGCGACTCGGCCACTTTCAGGGCAGCTTCAGCAGTCTCTGCACGTGGGCGTTCCTACAAAAATGACCTCCATCTAGGAAGCAAGCACTTGACAGCAAGGAGAAAAGACCGGGGCTAAGACAGGGGGTCCACCCTTTGCTCCTCCTCTGAACTGGGGACCCTCCCCCTCTCCCTCTCATGGCTGTTGCCAGGGTTAAGGATGTTGAGGGGCAAATGCTTAGAGGGTGTTTACAAGGAATTTTTTAAAAACATTTTAACTATTAATCATTTACTACTATTATTCCAGAACCTAGTACATAGTAGGAGCTCAAGAACCCGAGTTCTCCCTGTGCTGGGAGGCTGCAGTGTGCCAGGGTCCGCCTGGTTCATGGGTCAAGCAAGGCCCTGGAGGCCCAGCTGCAGCCCAGCCCCAGGGTGGCTGGGGGACAGCCAAGAAAACCAGCTCTGACGCCCTCCTTCTGCACAGAACAGTCTGTGCTCTGCTCCCACCCCCAGAGCTCTGAGCTTTCCAAATGTGGATGCGTTTTTCATTCCCAAAGCATCGGGAACATTTGGGGGAAGAAAATGAGCACCAGACATGATTTGAAAATGATGGAGGCTAAGTCATGGGTGGTGGCAGTCAAGCACTGTGGTAGGAGTCACAAGTCCTGGTTCTGAAATATCAAACAGGAGTCTGGACTAACGAGGCGGCTTTTTAAACAACGAGGCCAGCTTTGTGCGCGTCTAGGCCCTAAGGAGGACCTAGCAGTAAGGACCCAAATCCTAAGAGTGAACAACACAGCAGCTAGCACTCCATGCAGAGGAGAAAGCCGCATTAAGGAGGCCCCGGGGGCCACTGGCTTTCAACGAAAATGAGCCCCAGGAGATGGGCTCTTCAGAGCCCAACAAGCTGAAACACAGTCCACACAGTGGGATGATCCAACCGGAAGCTGAGTGTGGGGAGGGAGGAGTTCGAGACAAGATTCTTTCTTTTAAATCGGGCCCAAAACCACCATCTCTTTACATCTAAAATGGAGAGGATTTCAGAATACACTGAGAACACCTCACTGTGGCGTAAGTCACTTGCGTGTTCCTCAGATACAGTTTATCTTCGATCGTCTGCCCCTAGATGCCGGGGGGGGGGGGGGGGGGGGGGATGTCTAAAGAACCATCCCACACAAGCACCCTGTGCGGCGGGCATCTAAGCAAGCAGCTTAAGATGAGACACAGCCCAGAGACCAGCCCAGAGCAGGGACTCGCATATTTGCTGATTTAATGAATCAATTACACGATCTAGTTTGAGAGGGGCAAGTGGCACACGCAAAATAATTTAACAAAAACTGAGCACCGAATTGGATGGTGCCAACTATAAACAGAGGTGGCTCAGAGGAAGGAGAGATGGACGTGGACAACGGAGCCGGAGCGGCTGTCACGAAGGTATCACTGAGTGTGGGCTCCAAGCTGGAGAAGAAGACGGGCAGAGGTGGGAATGAGCCTGGCAGCGAGGAGGGCAGGGAGGTGGGCGGGCAGGCCGCAGGCAGCCTGGAGCAGAGTGTGGGTGGCACAGAGCAGGACACAGCCTCCAAACGCTGGACAGATGCTCAGCCGTGCTGAGACCTGAATGGTTAGCAGGAGGGCTTCAACAGTGAAGGAAAAGATGACTTCTGGGGAGGGGGTGGGGGGGGGGTTCACTCAGTGTGGACTTCTCCCTGGTGTGTGAAACCTCAGACCAGACCAGCTGGTTCCGGCACTGAGCCATTGTCCACATTTTAACTACAACCTACTTAAGAATCTAAACCTACCACAGTGCTCACATGCTCATGTGTTTCAGGCCCTGGGACCCCCGGGGAAGGCTGTGTGTCATCTGCATCCCTCCTCCCCTTCATCCGCCTGGCAGCATCTGCCCACAGATGAGAGGGGCCTCAGTTCCTGCCTCCCTCCCTCTGTGGTCCTGAGTGAGCTCCAGCCACTCCCGAGGTGTAAGCAAATCTATACACAGACAAGTCCTTAATCCTGAAGCAAACAACAGAAAGCCCACAATAAATAGCTTAGGGACCCTTATGCTGAGCAGCAGCCCCAGGAGAATGGCTCCCTGGGCGCGCCCTCTTGTGGTCACATAGGTATCCTCACCTTCAACGACAGCCAGGCATCTCCTTCCTTGCTCCTTGCCAGTTCTAACTACATCATTACCCGCCCAGGGAGCTAAACTACAAATCTCACAGTCATCTTGATTCCTCCCTCAACCACCTTCCCACACCAACTCTCCAACACACATACTGTCTCAATGGCCTACTGCAACCCAGGTTTTTGCAATACTGTCAGGGTCCAGCTGGGACAAGGCAATCAATCTAGTTCTTTCACAGAAAGGAGACAATGTACGGAGTTGTCGGCATAGGGAATGAAATAGACAGGAAGCCAAAAAGGGTGGCATTGCATCCCAGAATTCTGCAACAGCAGGGGGCCACTAACGTCCCTAGGGTTGGAAACGACAATAGGAGGAGGCAGAGTTACAAGAGCCCAGAGAAGCTGGAGCAACTGAAGACACCCAACTGCTGTCAAGGTGCTACCTGAGGCAAAGAAAGAGAAATACCCTGGGTTCCCCCTCCTCTTGCCCTGATGTCCTGCCAGTGCTTCCAATTGGCCAAACCAGGCAGAAACAAACTGTCTTGGGCACCTCAGAAATGGCCTGTACAGTCAGACCCACTGACATGCAGAACAGCGGAGGAGAAGGGCTCACCGCCAGCTCACCTTCACTATGATCTTTAATTCCTTCTTAACTGTTCTCCACTCTGTACCAGAAAGATCTTCCCATTTATAAGCTTAATTCGGTCCTCCTGCCTAACACCTGGAAGTGGCTGGTAGTTTCCTGCAGAAAAAGTAGGACTCATCCGTCAGGCTGCCTTTGTTGATCAATTGCAAATATAGAAAATGCTGCTTCCCTTGACGCTACTGAGCTTCTTTATGACATGGGATGAGCTGCCACTCCAGGTATCACTGTAGAAGAAAATAGAGACTCTTCCTCAAAGTCATTCACCCTACATCCTTTCTGACCAGAACTGTGTGCCATGACCGGGAGGCTCACGGCTTTAATGAAAAGATGTCATACAGAAGAAAGTGGAGAACAAGGAAAATCTATTGAACTCTATGAAAGGAACAGAGTAACGAGAGATTGAATTAGTAATAAAAAAAAAAACTTCCTACCGAGTGAAGTCCAGGCTCGGATGGTTTACTGGTGAATCCCACCAAATGTTTAAACAAGAATTAGCACCGATGCTTCACACACTCTTCCAACAAGTAGAAGAGGAGGGAGCATGTCACAGTTCACTCTGTGATGCCAGTATTACCTTGATGCTCAGACAAAGGCATCACACGAAAAATAAACCAAAATATCCATGATGAATACAGATGTAAAAATCTTCAACAAAACATTAGCAACATATGAAAAGAATTATGTACCGTGACCAACTGGGATCTCTCCCAGGAATGCAAGATTGGTTTAACATATGAAAATCAATTAATGTGATAAGCCATTTTTTAAAAAATAAAGCACAAAGTACATGGTTATCTTAGTAGAAAAAGCATTTAATAAAATGTAACACTCTTTCATGATAAAAAAGAAAACACTCAAAAAAGCTAGTAAAGGTGAACTGGCTTTGATAAAGGCCTTTTATGAAAAACCCACAGCTAACATGGCACTTCCTAGTGAAAGATGGAAAGCTTTCGCCCTAAGACAAAGACCTCTGCTCTGGTCACCTCTAGTCAATATTGTATTGGAGGTTTTGCCAACACTATTAGGCAACAAAAATAATAATAAAAGGCATCTAGACTGGAAAGGAAGAAGAAAAACAATCCTATTTACAGATGGCATGATCTTATGTATATAGAAAACCCGAAAGACTCTATAAAAATTATTGGAGCTAAAAAATGAGTCCAGCAAGGTGATAGGATGAAAGATCAATACACAAAAATCAGTTGTATTTTCTATATACTAGCAGTCAACAATTCAAAATCAATTTTTTTATCAATTAAAAAATGATTTTACTATGATAGCATAAAAAAGAATAAATACTTAGGAATAAATTTAACAAAAGGAATGTAAGTCTTGTACACTGAAAACTACAAAACATTTTTTAAGGAAATGAATCCCATATTCATGGATTGGAAGACCTAGTATTGTTTAGATAGCAACACTTTCCAAATTGATCTACAGATTTACCATAATCCTTATCAAGTTCCCAGCAAGCTTATTTTTGCAGTAATTGACCATTTGATTCTAGTGGGAATGTAAGAGATCCATAAAAGCCAAAACAGTATTTTTTAAAAAACAACAAAAAACAAAATTGGAGAACTAACACTTTCCAATCTCAAAATTTACTACAAAGCTATAATAATAAAGACAGTGTGGTAAAACTAAAAAAAAAAAAAAAAAAAAAAAAAAAAAAAAAAAAAAAACATAAAAAAAAAAAAAAATTAAAAAAAAAAAAAAAAAAAAAAAAAAAAAAAAAAAAAAAAAAAAAAAAAAAAAAAAAAAAAAAAAAAAACGAAGAAAAAAAAACACAAAACACCTTGCATAGGTGATAGTTTCTTAGATACAGCATCAAAAGCACAAAAGCATTATTGAAAAAAATAGATAAACTGAATTTAATAAAAAAGAATAATACCAGCTATAACATGTGAGAAACCTGAAAATATTATGCTAAATGATAGAAGCCAGACAAAACATTACCTATTATATGATTCCATTTATATAACATGTCTAGAATAGGCAGATCTATAGAGACAGAGAGTAGATTAGTGATTGACTAGGGTTGGGGAGCATTCATTAGGTAATGGGAAGTGACTGTTAATGAGTACAGGGTTCATTCTGGGGTGATGAAGATGCTCTAAAATTAATTTTGGTGATAGTTGCACAACTCTGAATATAAAAAAAACCCACTGAACTGTACACTGTAAAAGGTTGTATTTTATGGTATGTAAATGATATCTCAATAAAGCTGTTTTTTAAAGAAGCTATAGAGCATACTGGTAATGTGAAAAACTGAAATAACACAGATGTTCCACAGGCAACTGTTTCAAAATATCCATAAGGCAACCCACTGTGCAGCCACTAAAAAAGGTTTTCAAGCCCTAGCCGGTTTGGCTCAGTGAACAGAGTGTCGGCCTGCAGACCAAAGGGTCCCAGGCTTGATTCCAGTCAAGGGCATGGACCTTGCGGTTGCGGGCTCCTCCCCAGCCCAAGCCCCACGGTCCATGCAGGAGGCAGCCAATCAATGTGTTTTCCTCACATCGATACTTCTCTGTCTTTCCCTCTCTCTTCCACTCTCTCCAAAAATCAATGCATTTTTTAAAAAAGATATCAAAAAGTTTTTTTCAAAAATATTTAATGACATGGAAAATAATTACACACATATATACATAGAGTGAAAAAGTAGAATATAAAACAATATATATAGAATAACTCTGTGCACAAAATTATGTATATCTACATATTTATACATTGTATATATTTAAAGATATATATAGTTTAAAGATAATAGGTATTTATATAAAATATATATATATTATAAAAGTGGTTAGCTCAAATGGCTGTATGTTGACAGATTTTATTTTCTATTTTACGTTTTTCTTTATTTTTCAAATAGCTTATACTCAACAACAACAAAAAAATGAAAGAATAAATGTTCCCTTTCAGATCAAAGAGATTCTATTCAGTGTTGGCCAGAATGAGAGGCGGTCGGCCCACGCGCTGCACGGGAAAGCACACAGGAACAGTCGGTCTGCAGGCCAGTCTGGAAATACCTCCTTTTGACCCAGAACCTCCACCTCTGGTAAGCCCTCCTAGGGAAGCCATGGAGAACAAGCACAGAGCCCCGCTGAGAGGGCATTCGTCACAGCCTCCCTTACATATAACAGTGAAAAGCTGAAAATGTCCCAGAATAGAGGCTTTTGAGGTCAATGTATTTTAGCTTACCCATACAACGAAATGCTGGGCAGCTGCTGAAATGATGCACAAAGGGGAAGTGTTTATGACTGCAGTGAAGTGGAAAAAGCAGGTTGCAAAGCAGGAGATGTGATACAATCTTCTTTTTATTTTAAAAAATCCGCACATATGATAAGTATAGAGGAATACACTAAAATGTTAACAGGGGTTCCTGGTGGCTGTGGTCCTATAGGAACTTCTCGCCAATGACCTGTCAGCTCCCCCTGGACACCTCTCTCTTTTTCTTTCCAAGAGCTGCAACGTTCCAGCAACCCAGCTTCAATCACACAGCTGTGGACTGAGCCCCCGCAGAAGGGGGAGGAATAGTAAGCTCAGCGCACACAGCCACCCCCCAGCCTTGAACAACTGGACTATCATGGGAGCCAATGCATTTTGGCCTCTTTATTACAACAGGTACATGCCAAGGCATTGATAAAGGCCATCTCCAGGAAGGCAAGCCACTTCGGCTCCCACTGTCGGAGCTGCAGAAAGTGACCCCATGTCCAGGAGGTCTAAGTTCCAAAAGAGAGTGGCCAGGTGTCCACTAGTCCCAAGCCATGCCTCCCCATTTGGGAAAAGAACACCTGTGGCCACTCGGTGTCCTGGAGATTCCAATGGCTATCTCAATCTGTACCAAGAGCAAAGACCTCTACTCACTTAATTAACCCAGGACTACCAGAAGCTAGCGTTTCTCCACTTCTTCTACTCCCATTCTCTGTTTCTCTACTTAGGCTGAAGAGATAGGAGGAAAGAGTGCAGGGTGATCAGGTGGGAGGAACTGAGATCCACTTAGGAACTCCCTGATAATGGCAATGAACTGGAATGTACCACCTTCAGGAATGTACACCCATGTCAGGTGCGGTTATGGTGGGATGTCAGTATGATCTCACAGGTATTTCCATAATTAGCAGAAATGACTCCAAATCATCAAAATATGCTCGGTATGCTATCTACATGCAAAAACAAACAAACAAACAAAAAACCCACAACAAAACCCACACATCTGGCCATGACAGGCTAGAGCAGAGACACCCAGAATCACCTGAATTACACGACAGGCATCTTGGTAGAAATCCAAGCAAGGCAAGTTTCACACATTTCATTCAATAATTGAGCGCCAACTATGTGCCAGACACTGTGCTAAGTTCTGAGAAGTGCAAACAGAGTTCTTCCCTTAGAGCAGTGGTTCTCAGCCTTCCTGATGCCGCGACCATAAAATTATTTTTGTTGCTACTTTAAACTGTAATGTTGCTACTGTTATGAATCGTCATGTAAATATCTGATATGCAGGATGGTCTTAGGTGACCCCTGTGAAAGGGTCGTTCGACCGCCAAAGGGGTCGCGACCCCCAGGTTGAGAACCACTGCCTTAGCGGCACTCCTCACTAGCAGGGGCGTTTGGCAACAGTACAACTAACCCTAGGACAGTCTTCAGGTGATTCTAACCCACTGTGCTGGGACGGTGCTGAGCAGGGTTGACTGAAGATACGACACGTGAGCTTGAGGGACAGAACTCACAGGAAGAAACCCGGGTGAGGGCAAGGAGCAAATGGGGTGGGGCTGAGAAGAGGGGGTAGGCAAATCTAGGACGTTCTGGAGTGACCTGAATGCTTTCTCCCTGAGGAAACCTTACCTGGTCCCAGCGAGCTCTGGTCCATAGACCAACAGAGCAGAGAGATCAGAACATGGGCTCTGGAGTCGACTGCTCTTCAGACTGAGTCCCCGTCTGCCACTCAGTAGGAGCCTGGGCCCTGGAACCATCCCAGGTCGGGTCCTGCCTCCATCCCTTCCCAGCTGTAGCACCCTTGGCAGTTATCTAATCTCCCTGGACTCAGGGTTCTCATCTGCAGAATGGAAAAAACAACAGTGCCTACCTCACAAGGTGGCTGTGGAAATTGGCGGATACCCAAAGGGGACAGCACCTGGCACAGAGCAGGCTCTGACATCATTCCTAGAAACCTCACCCAGGCTCATTTCCTTTTTCTGCAAATTCGGGGTTGGGAGGATCAACAAGGCAGTAAAGCCCTAACACGGTGTTGGCCCCAGGAGGTCCTCCCTAACGGAACATGCTGGCTTCTGAATCCCAGGAAACCACGCTAATATTACAGGCCAGGGGAAGAGCTCCCGCCACGGCTGGAAGGAAGAATCAGATGTGGATGCTCACTGACATTCTGGGCTCTGGCTGAAAGCCCTGGTCGAGTGTGACCTCAGAAGACCATGCAAAAGTCTAGGTGACTTATGAACCTGTGCAGGTCAACTCCGCCGCCTGCCACTATGCAGGCCATACAGGGGAGGGGCGTGGGTGGGGTGTGTGCCCACTCAAGGGGCAGCTGCGCTCCTCTCCAGCCTGGTCTCGCCCTGGGAGAATGAGGGGACGGCTCTTCCCTTCTGTCCAAGAAGATGGAAAGCCGGATCGTTAAGTATTCCTCATTTGGAAATGCCGGCAACTAATTCAAAAGCATTGGAAACACTGAACTGACTCAGCACAGCCTGCTCTGGTGCCTGCGGGCCAGAGGCTCGAGCCTTCTGATTGAAGAGGCTATGTACACCAGCGTCCCTCCAGTCCTTGCTGGCAGTCTCCCCTGAAAAATTCTCAAGGACCTGATGAAGAAAGGAAAAGCAAAATATTCTGACACGGAGCTCGGCCAAGAGCCTCTTGAACGCGTGAGAGAATGGCCTGTCTTTGGGCATTTCTGTGAACTAGAGGGGCAATTTCCTGCTATTTTATAAGTCACTTCTAGTGGCTCCCCCACCAAACACTTACCTCCTAAGCTAACATTTCCACCAGGCTCCCTGCGAGCCAGTATTGTTTTAAGCACTTAACACATACTATCTCATGTAACCTTCCCGACATTCCAATAAAAGCCTGATAGGTGGGGAAACTGAGGCACGGAGGCATTAAGAACTTGTACAAGGTCACACAGCCAGTACAGCGTGGGAGTTGGGCCCAAGCAAGTGGTTCAACGGCCTCTCACGGCTGCAGGCCACTCCCTCTGGGCAAAGGAGACCCTTCCCTGTCCCTGTACACCTGTGACTCCACATGTGCCTACAAAGTCAGAAACTAGCCAGGGCTGGGCCTCCCCCGAGCCAGCCAGTGGGTCCCAGGAGCCAGCTCCTCCATCCAGGCCTGGGAACCCACTGCTAACCACGTATCACCAGGGCCAGACTCAGGGACCGAGTCTCCTTCCTCCTCGCTCCCTTTGCATGGCAGCCACAAGGCTAAGCTGGCAGTGCCACCTGTAGACAGTCTGCTACCACCAGGCTGTCTCAGAGCCAACACTAAGACCTGAGCTCTTGCTGCTAAGCAGCCCTAGAGCCAGCCCCCAACCCCAACTAGCAAACCAACTTCTGGCTACATTGCGCCGGGCCTCACATCCATCAGGCAGCTGGAAACTGCCAGAGGAAGCTTTGCAGAATATTATTCTTGGCCCGAAATAACACACACACACACACACACACACACACACACACACACACCCCTCCCATAAGCCAAGGCACGTGCAGCGGCTCAGTGAGCATCCAAGAGAGGAGGGCAGCTAAGTGGCACAGACCCCAGCACACCCCATGACTCAGACGGACGCAGACAAAGGCCGGGCGCTCTCAGGATCCCCCCCCCCGCCCCGCCCCGCCCCGGGGCAGCCTGAAAGGACTGTGCCCAGTAAACAGCCAGTATGCCCTGTCCAGAGTGACAGCATCTTTCCCCGCCCACGGGGGCGTGTAGAGGATTAATCAGATGAACCTGGCAGTGTCCGCATTCCCCGGGGACTCGGGGACTGTGTCACCCCCGTCACAGAGCTCTTCGTGTGCCTGGAGCTGGGTCTTTGCACAGACACCAGGTCAGATGGCTGGCAGCACACGAGAGGCCAGCGCACTGCTGCTCTGGAGGGTCACCCGCCCCGGGCCGTGGCCTCCGGGCCAGCCACAGTCAGTGACGGTGTGAACAGTGGGTGGCTGTGCCAGACAGTTCACTTCTCACCGTGGCCGTCAGAAGTCCAGAGCGTCCCTCCTGCTGCAGGAGGCCTCGGGGCCCTGCTGGCCTGCAGGGACCGCTCCTGCCTCTGAAGAGCTGTCACCCGTGCCCAGCTTCCACCACTTGCTGCCTTGTCAGGGGCTGACAGTTTAAAATGTCATTTAATAGCTAGCGCGTGCCAGGGACTGTGTTAGTGCTTCACGAACAATATATGACGCAGTCTGTGATGTGGGCATGATCACACCCATCTCACAGATGAGGAAGTGGCCAAGTGAAGAAGGTCAAACAGCGGGTGTCCTCCCTCTGTCATTTCTTTCCATGAGATGACACCCCCTCACACTGGATTACGAACTCCTTCCCGGCAACCGGCAACCGGGGTGACACTTACCCCGCCTTCTAGCCCCCGAGCCCCAGGGCACACAGATGACTGGCTGTTACAGCCAGTGCCACTTGGAGCAGCCACTTAGCCCTTAATTATCACACGGGTGGCATTACTGAATAAAAATGTGGGCAGCCATGGGGCCAACTGGCCATATCATATGAATCCCTATAAATGTGCTGCAGCATCTTAATTACCAAGAAAAGACCCTGCGTACGATGCATCTTAATTATCAGAAAACTTGACTGACATGTTGTTCTCTCTCTCTGCCTCGGTGATAACTGAAGACCTAGGCCCTGAGGACACCGCGTGTGGCTGGGCCGCACACTGTCCAGTGCCAGCCGTGGGCCCAGCCCAGCGCCCACCTGGGCGTCCATCACCAGCCAAGGGCCCAGGGGTCAAACCACAGGCTCCAGGGAGGCTCTGCTGGCTCCAAACAGCACCGCCCTGGGGGACGCCCTCCCAGGGACAGACGGCGCCGGCCTCACCTTTGGTCGCGTAGGCTTCCGCCAGCACCCGCAGCCTGTAGGGAGGGACGGCGGTCAGCGGCAAGTCGTCGAGGCCCACCCGCGCGTAAATGTTGAGAGCTTCCTTGTAGTCCCCCTCCACGTAGTTCAGCTTGGCCATGATCAGATTGGACTCTTGTAGCAGCTCTGACTAGAAGGAAAAGGAGAGAAAACACATTTTCCTACCATCACAGGAGGGATGCCGCCTGGGGACCCACCTGCTACTGCAAAGCTGGGGCTCTCCACACAGAAACGGGGTTCAGCGGTCACAGCAAGGTTGCTCATGGTTGCCCACAGTGGAAGCAACCCAAATGTCCACCAACCGAGGGTGGATAAGCCAAATGTGGTGGAGCCGCGCAGGGAATATTACTCAGCCGTAATGAGGAAGGCATCCTGACACGGTTGCAGCACGGACAAACCTCAGAACATTACGCCAAGTAAAAAGAGCCAGTCGTGAAGGGCTCCCTGTTGTGGAGGCATCATTCACGAGAATAAGACCACCGACTCCAATTAGGTCTTAAGCAGCAAGCGAGGATTTATTGAGCTGGCCAGCTGGCTGCAGCGCCAGCACCCCACCGAAGTGAGGACTGACACTGCAGCCCCGACCAGATGCAGAAGCAAGCTTCTATTCACAAAGACCACAAAAAGGTGACGCACAAAGTTCCTTGCTCTATTTCTCAACACAAAATACAGACTCATAAGTTTTGGCTAGAGCATGACTATTTCCTTATCTCTAGCAGTAGCAGTAAGTCCTACTAAGCTGCAAACGAGCTGGGGCAAGTTGACCTTTACATTCCCGAGGGCATATGAAATGGCCAGAATGGTCAAAGTGATAGGCAGCACGTAGAGCAGTGTTTGCCTGGGGCTGGGACGGTGGGAATGGGAGGAGCGGTTAATGGGGAGGGGTGTATTGTGGGGTGATGAAAATGTTTCAAAATTCAGGTACAGGTTGCACAACTCTGTGAATAGTTTCCAAACCACTGAGCTATATATACACTTTAAATGGGTAGATGACATGGTAATTATATCTCAATGAAGTTGTTGCAAAATGAAACAGAAACCTTGAGGTTCCCCTAAGGCAGCTGAGCTGGACTGGGGCAAAATACAAGGAATACTTTATGAGTAAAACATATAAGCACCCGTCTCAAAAAAGGAGGCTCCCACGGGCTTCCTGGGGGTCCTACCCACTGCCCTGGGCAGCACCTAAACAACCAGAGTAGAGAGGGGCCCTCTAAATCGGTGCAAAATCGGCATCCGCTCTCTTTCCAAGGGCGACTTTCCTCCTGCTGCGGTCGCTGACCCTGGGCCCTCTCCCCAGCGGCCGCACGCTGCACTGTCCCCTGACGGGCTCTCCTGCCCATCGAGGCAGGGAGGCCAGCTTCCCCAGGCCGCGCCCACCGCCTCAGACTCCTGGCTCCCCTGCCCTCCTCACAGCAGAGAAAGAAGAGACTCCCAGCATTTATACAAGGAGACAGATTTATCTCCCAGGCCTTCCCTCGGAAGCTAAGCTACACAAGGCTGGATGTTTCCACTTCCAGAAGCATGAATTCTATAATTTAAAGCTGTGACAGGGTCGACGGCTCAGGGAATCAGCCAGAGCACGGCAAAGCAGCTGTGTCAGCCACGGTGGCCACTTCCAGGCACTTCTTGGAAGGGAGCAAAGACAACAGGCAGTGCTGGAGAGGACGGTGGGCAGGGCAGGGCAAGGGAGGTGAGATGAAAGGGGATCCAAAGGAAGCAAGAGGGGGAAGGCTGGACAGGGAAGCGGAGAGCTGAGTCTAAACAGAACAGAGAACTGGCAGATGAATAGATAGAAGGGGGTGCACAAGGCTTCCTATGGGGTGGGGAGATTGTCTAGGGTCCAGGCTCAGCAAGGGAAGTTCGGGCCTGGTTCCTCCCGCACCGCAGTACCGGGCCTGCCGTCCCCAGTAGGAAACCCCGCACAACCCTGGGCCACAGCGGCCTGGGGCATTCATGGACCACCGATTTCAGGCAGGAAATGGGGTAGTAAGTGGCAGTCCTGATTAACCTGTTTCCTACAGTGGAACAGGGTGTCAGGTTGAGCTCTGGGTCACATATGACAGCTCACTCCAAGGACTTAGGAAAACTAGTGCCATTTTTCACAATAGTATCTCATCAGAGACTCTGGAAGCCCCCCAAGGGGTTGCCAGCCGGGGACTGACCCATGGATCACACAGGATCTGGCAGGGAGATGCTCCAACCCTGCTCAGGTGGCCATGGGCGCGTCCCCAACCACACAGTTCAGAGCAGGTGGCACCAGCACCTCCCCATGGTCTCCCCTCATCCCAGAGGCCCAGGTACCTTGAGGTTCCCTCGGTCCAGGGCGGCGGTCAGGTGCTTGCGGACCTCGGTCAGCTGGGGCCAGGGGCCTCGGGGGCTGGCCCCCTGCCGCAGGGAGTGCTCCTTCAGGTACTGCTCCAGCTTCGACTCCCCGAGGAGGAGTTCTGCCATGTCATCTGTCAAGGACAAAGGGAGAGGCTAAGTGGGGGCGAGGATTGGTCTGTGTGCTGGGAACCCCCCAGAGCCCCAGGACCCCCCCTTGTTCCATGCCCCCAACGAGGCCCACCTGGAACCTCATAACCTCAGGAGGGGTCCAAGTGGGCACCATCTCAGGGTGCAGTCCGGGCAGCAGTAAAGAATGTTCCAGTATACGCACTCAAACAGGGGTGAGGGGGTGCGGAGGGGAGGGGACTCAAGCACTGTCCTCTTTTGTCACGAAATTACGGAATCTAGAAAGACGGATACAGTAACACGGAGAGAGCTCCGCTTCAGTAGAAAGACATAAAGCTGCCTTGTGAGTCATTCAGTCCAATCTTGACAAAACACACACAGGAACCAACCCATTGTCTTTCCTGAGAACGATGCAGCGGAACCTCCAGCCCCACCGTGTTCTATGGCCTTGGCACATGGATACGAGCCGGGAGAATGTCTGTACAGTCAGATTCTTCAGACGAGCTTGTGCCAAAACAACCTGAATGCAGGCAATCTGTTTCTGTCTCAAAGTCAAAACTATACAAACAGCCCGGCCAGTGTTGCTCAGGGGTTGAGCTTTGAACTATGAACCAGGAGGTCATGGTTCGATTCCCGGTCAGGGCACATGTCCGGGTTGCGGGCTTGATCCCCAGTGTGGGGCGTGCAGGAGGCAGCCGATCAATGATTCTCTCTCATCATGGATGTTTTTGCCTCTCCCTCTCCCTTCCACTTTGAGATCAATAAGAATATGTTTTAAAAAAACTATACAGACACTGATATCAGGGACACAGTCCTTCATATTTGTATGAAGGCTTTGCCCCTAGGAGTGCAATAGCAGTGACTTTGCTATTGTTGGTGCTGGCTGGTTAACACTTTGTAAGCGGGCATTTTCCCGCCACTGTGTGGTAGCGTTCGAAACACCTTCCTTTGTGCAGGGGTACATTACACAACTTGCACATGTACCGCGTTTCACTGCGTAGTTTATGAGTGGCACACACACGACGACGACGTAAAACATTTTTATTTTTGCCGGTTCCAACTAGAGGTTCCAAGGTATGTTTCCTCATGGCCATCGACAGTCTCCCTGGTGGATCCAATTTTACTCATTTCTCGCAAAAAAAATGTTAATAGAACAAAAAGCTCACTCCAGCGGCGGCTCTTTGGATCCACACATCCGAGCTGTTCTGAACAAAACCGAACAACCTGTACACCAGCCTGAGCACGGTGCATTTCCGCTGTGGTGGGGCAGAACCTCATTGGGACAAAATGTAAAAGCAGCTTTAAAAAGTCTGGAGGGCCCCTGGCCTGTTTGGCTCAGTGGATGGAGCGTCGGCCTGCGGACTGGAGGGTCCCAGGTTCGATTCCGGTCAACGGCATGTGCCTTGGTTGCAGGTACATCCCTAGTGGGGGGTGTGCAGGAGGCAGCTGATCGATGTTTCTCTCTCATTGATGTTTCCAGCTCTCTGTCCCTCTCCCTTCCTCTCTGTGAAAATCAGTGAAATATATTTTAAAAAATAAATAAAAATAAAAAGTCTGGAGGGGTGTACCTCAAGCCCATGCTAACAGTTACCACTGGGGGGGTGGGCAGGAAAAAGACCCCCAACGGGGGTTAGTGGCCAGAAGGGACCTGAGCTTGATCCTGAGCTTGCGGGTCCTAGAGGAACACAGTGGGTAGATCTAGGCTCTGTGTAATCCAAAATTAACCGAGACGCGGGGCAGGGCCTCCAAAGGCCAAGAGCTGGACCAGGATCCTTCCCAAGCCCTCTGCCCAGTGCCCCAAAGCTGCCGGGACTCCCGTTCCCAGCAGCGCCGCTGTCTGTGTTCTGAGCAGCTAATGATAACCTGCCGGAGGCGATGCCCAGGGCCCTGGGAGGAGCTCATAACACCAGGACGGGCATCGTTACCTCAGAGAACTGAACCCACGGGTTCCTTGGTTGTCCAAGAAGAAAAGGGATATTGCAAGGACACCAGGCAGGACCCACAGCAGGCCTCCCCCCCTCAGCAAACAGTAAAGCTTCGCTTGCAGAGGGCCCCAGGGGCGCCAGCATAGCCCAGTGTAACCCAGTGGATGGACCGGCCGCTTCCTCCCAGAACGGAAATCCAGGGCTCGGGGTGAAGGGTGTGTAGGCCGAGGCCTGCTGGTGGGTGTCAGGGCCTTCACATACACAGTCCTAAAGGCTGACAACAAGTTCTGCTACAGTGGAATCTGACTGTTATGCATCAATTCGATGCACATGTGACAGATGTATGTTTCAAGGTGAAAACCATGGGGAAAGGCATTCCAGGCAGAATGGGAGCAGAACGTGCAAAGGCACAGCACAGCCTGGGTGTCGGGGGACCCCTAAGTGATCTGTTAGAGCAGAACCATGAAGGGCAGGGAGAGAAGAGGGCAATGGTTGTGGGAGCCTCCTGCCAGGAGGCGAGGGCCAGTTCCTCAGTTCTGGACGGAGCCGCACGCTCCGGGCGAAGGGCTCACAATCTAAACTGAAATTCAGCATGGCCACCACAAAACCATTCTTGAACTTGTTTAAATGTCCAAGCTCCAATTAACCTCTCGGGCAAATTGTTTTCTTTATTCTCCTGATTTCCCTGCCACTCACGCTCCCAACCAGGAGGTAGAGATCTCCACCACAGCAAGGAGCTCATGCCCGAGCCATTCCACCGAGGCTACGAGGCTCAGCGCTAGCCGTGAGGCGGCTCGGCGGCCTGACCACGGGCACTGGCTGCACCTGCCACGGACCTCACGGGGGAATCCACTGGCAACAGAAGGAAGGGTGCCACCTAGCGGCTGTTACTGCCCAGCAGTGTGCCCGGCTACGCGCTGCGACAGTGGGAGGAAGGGGAAGAGATACCTCGGGGCACACAAGGAGGTTAATTTCAGATTAAAGAGTTAAATAGAAAATAAAAGAGCATCAAAATGGTAAGAGACTTTCGCTTCCAGCCAACACAGACCAAACTGAACCTCCCACTGGAAGCCCACAGAAACATGACAGAATATATTTTTAAATAGACACAATTTTCAAGGCCCTAGACATCAGGCAACAGAGCAGCGATCCCTGAGAACTGGTTGACAAACCAGGTCCGCGCTAGGATAGCCGGGAGAGTTCTGGCGGCAACAGGGGGACGGGGACACTTTCAGCGGAATTCTGCCTCAGAGAAGACTCCAGCCTCAGTATCTCTTCCCCTGCTTCCTGCTCCCGGTCCCCAAGCACTGAGGGCCCAGCCGGGCACAGCTGGGCATTGCACAGCGGCAGGCAGAGCTGCAGGACTGCAATGCCAGGCTGGGACACACCTTCCAGGATGGAGAAGCTCAGGCGTGCCCAGGGCTGGTTTCCCCTACCCCGCAAACATTTTGGGGGGTTTAAGTGAGGCTGAGAAACCAGCTCTCCAGTGACTTTTAGAGGGATAAAGCCTGACATGGAACAGAGACCGCTCCTGAGATTAGCATGGGACTCAGCCCCCAGGAGGGGCCTCTGGTCCCCTGGTTCATCTCCAAACAGACAATCCCCGATCCAGTAAGCCTGGTGGTTGGCGGCCTCGGCCTCCCTCAGACACCTAGAGAAGGAGGGGCTGTGACCTCTGCCCCTTGAGGTGACTGTCCCTTCCTCACTGCCTCTCCCTGTGGGATAAGCAGCTGACACACAGAGATTTGACCGGATGATGGAGGGAAAAGAGGTTAGGGTTTCTACTCTATTACAGGGAGTACTTGATATCAATACAAAAAAAATTTCCAGGACTCGGTTTGTATGTCAATAGAGAAGCTTTGAGGCCTATTCAAACCATTCCTGCCGGGGCTCCGATCCAAGAGGAAAACACAAGCCCCCATTCACGTGGGAACTGGTTCTGCAGCGGCCCCTTTGTTACTCAGCAAAGGCAGCCCAGTTCTCGGTTCTCGTGTCTCAGGGTGGCCTCGGTGAATTCCATCCTCGGGTTCATCTGGCTTCTTGGGAGTCACAGGTAACTTACAGGTGTCTTAACGTGTGTATGCGGGTCATCCCCCCGCCCAGCACAGAGTGCTGACACAAAACAGATGCTGTCAGATGCTGTAGGCAGGAGTACAAATTAGTGTGAGTGTCTACAGAGGGCAATTTAGCAACATCTACCACATGATTGACGTACCTGAACTATCTGACCCAGAAGTTCCAGTTTTAGCAACTTACCCCACAGATAACGTGCACTCGGAGCACGAAGATGGGCAGACAGGGATGTTTACTACACTGTGCGCCCCTGGTAACAGCAGAGGACAGAGATAACAGGTGTCCTGCTAAATGGACTAGGGTGCCCCATGCGAGGGGACACGGTGTGCCCATCACACAAAGGAACAGATCTAAATACAAGTCTGTGGTGACCGGACTGCCCTCCTGGCCCCGGGTCCTCAGGCTCCCTGACGCCACAGGCTCTGTGGCCTCTCGCACGGACCCTGGGCGTGGCCACATGGCTTGCTAGGACCATAGGACAGAGGCAAACCTGACGCACACGGCACCTGGCAAAGGCCTTGGCCGTTTCTGCTTCCCTCTTGCTTCTCTGTGGCCACCGTGAGAACGTGCTCGGGCTGGCCTGGGCCTGGGAGGCGGGAAGGCCAGGGGAGAAGCCCAGGCAAGGGCAGTGATGACACAGCTGACCTGCAGCTGCCCGAGGACGCAAGCCCAGGATCGTGAAAAGCAGTAACAGCTGGCTATTCTAAGGCACTGAGCTGTGGGGTGGTTTGTTATGCAGCGTAGATAACAACCTCAGAGATAGAGAGCCTCACTAGGGCCTGCAGGACATCACTGTTACGTGTAAAACACAAAGCCAACAACACATGTTCGTAAAATGTACAGATATACAGCACATTCTTAAACAGCCGCTGGGGAAGTCCCCAAGAGTGGTTGTTTCTGTGGAAGGGAGGAGAGGCACGGAAATAGTGCAGGAGGCAGTTACCTTCCACTATCTACTTTTTTAAAAAATATTTTTTATTGATTTTTTTACAGAGAGGAAGGGAGAGGGATAGAGAGAAACATCGATGATAAAGAAACATCGATCAGCTGCCTCCTGCAACACCCCCCACTGGGGATGTGCCCGCAACCAAGGTACATGCCCTTGACCAGAATCGAACCTGGGATCCTTGAGTCTGCAGGCTGATGCTCGATCCACTGAGCCAACCGGTCAGGGCTATCTATCTATCTATCTATCTATTTATTTATTTATTTATTTATTTATTTATTGTTTTCAGAGGGGAAGGGAGAGAGAGTTAGAAACATCAATGATGAGAGAGAATCATCCATTGGCTGCCTCCTGCACTCCCCACACTGGGGATCGAGCCCACAACCCGGGCATGTGCTCTTGTCTGGAATCGAACCCGGGACCCTTCAGTCCACAGGCCAACGCTCTATCACTGAGCCAAACCGGCGAGGGCCACTATATACTGTTTTAATGTTTGACCGTTACTACCACATGCATTCATTACCTACACAAAACAACCACGTAATTAAAAAAAAAATCTAGAGCAGCTTGGCTGGCCACCCACAGAGGGTACACAGGATCTAGTCCATCACCTCGGGACCCAGTAAAGGAGTTCTATGTCTGTGGTTACCACCGACAGCCCATCTGCCGCTATCCCGGGCCACCAGCCTCTCGTGCACACACCCTCCAGGCCCTCAGCACCCTTCCCAGGCCATCTGTCTCTGCTGAGGGTGCCTGCCTGGACCTGCTATCCTCCCTCCCTTCTCCTGCCCAAATCCCAGGCAGCCTTTGGGATGCATCACCTTGGAGAAGCTTTTCCTGGCACTCTTGGCCTGACCGAATCGTGTTCCTCGAAGCACTTTGCGCATGCACACATCAGCCAGCGTTCATTCAGTGCCTGTGAGCTCCAGGGACACCGAGCAGAGAATGAGATAGAGGAGGTCTCTGCCCTCATGGAGCTTATATGCCTAGGCAGGCGGGACGAAGAGACGAACAGGAAAAGGCCAGACGGTGGTCAGGATGTGTGGAGAACTAAAGCACTATGGGGTGGCCGGGTGGCCGCTAGAGATGGGTGGTTGTGGATGAGGAGACTGAGTCGGCCATGCAGATGGCTGAGAGAGGAACACTGGCTCGGCGCACGGAGGGCCCTGGAGTGGGAACACAGCTGGTGTGCTCCAGGAACAGCACGAAGGCCAGGGTGGCTGGAGCAGACGGAGCCATCGGGGCGGGGGCAGCCAGAGAGCCTGACTGCTAAAAGCAGACCCTGACATTCTCATATCTTGTGGTAAAAAGTGTGGCATCGTCCAAAGTGTGACTGGAAGTCTTTGGGGTGGGGAGGGCGGGATAAGCGGGGGGATGAAATGATCTCACTTAGGTTTTGGAAAGCTCCCTGGCTGTTGTGGGGAGAGTGAGCTCGAGGCTGGAGCCAGGCAGAGGCAAGAGCAGAAACGGTTAGAAGGCCCCGCGGCAATCTTGGTGAGAGGTGACGGGCACTCGGCAGAGGGCGAGGCGAGAAGTGGTGTGTAAAGGGAGTGAACGACCCGGTGAGGACAGTTTGGGTCGAAGGCACAGTGAACAGAACTGTCTCTGTCCCCGCGGCTGGAACCCGCGACATAATTAAGTTGAGGACCCGGCAATGGGAGGATTACCGGGGTGGGCACACGGGGTCCTTAGAAGAGGGAAGTAGGAAGGACCGAGTCAGAGAGGAGATGTGGCAAAGGACACAGGAGGGGTCACAGAGACTGGAGGGAACTAAACTGCTTGCCTTAAAGATGGAGGAGGCGCCACGAGCCAAGGGAATGTGGGCAGCCGGTGGGACACAGCCCTCCCCAGAGCCTCCTGCTGACATCGATTTTAGCCCACGGAGACCCGTTTCCCACTCTGACCCCTAGAACTGTAAGAAGACAAATTTGCATTGTTTTAAACCAGCAAACGTGTGCCACGGCAACAGGAAACCCGTGCATTAGGGATGAGGAAAGGGGAGGGATCAAAGATGAACTCTTTGATTTTCAGGTTGCGCATGGCAGGAAGGGGGCACCATTCTGCCATCTACTGAGGCGAGGAGGAATAAAACCAAGAGTTCTGCTTTGACCAAGGGAAGTGACATTCGACATCCAAGTACAGAAATCATCGGCGGATGGAGGGGACTGAGCAGGAGGCCACGGAAGAGAAAGCCAGGACCGTGTCCGTTACAGAAACGGAGATTAGGAAGTTTCCAGAGAGAGAGAGGTCAAGCGAGGTAAAAGCAACTGGAATATTAAGGCAGAGAAGAGAACAAACAATCATTACACATGGCCATTAGCTGACCGGAGGGTGGCCTGGGCACCAAGGTCTCGGGATGTGCAAGGGATACAAGCCCGAGTGGCAGAGGTGGAGGGCGTGAGGAGTCTGAAGAGCTTTGCTAAAAGGCATCAGGGAGATGGGCGGCAATGAGGCAGCCACGGGAGGTTAATGAAGGTTTAGCAGGAAAGTCTAGGCCGCTGTGTATCCTGCAGGGAGAGGGCGGGAAAGAGAGAGGCGGAGATGAGACCAGGAGAGAGGAGAGATGGCCGTAGCAGCGACATCCTGAGCGGGTGAGGCCCGGGGACTCTGAGCAAAGGTGCAGAAGGGGCTGCGGCCCTTGGAAAGGAACTGAAACCCCCGGCAGCAGCGGCAGGAGGAAAGTGGTGGCCGCGGTGGTCGGAAATGAGCAGGTTTCCTAATTGTTTCTATTTCCTCGATAAAGAATGAGGCGAGGTCACCAGCGAGGAGTGACAGGATGGCGTCCAACTGAGATGGACATTTTGGAACGTGGGAATCCAAACAGACTGGAAGAGTGGCAGTGCCTTTGAGGTCACTGGTCGCCAAGTGTAAGTGGCCAGCAAGGCCGAGGGCTTTCCTCCGGCAGCTGGCAGCTGCTCGGCCGCATAGGGGAGGGGGTTGGGGGGAGGCGGGGAGGCAGAGCTGGGTGTAACTGGGCACCGGCACTGACAAGTCCCAGGATGGAGAAGAGAAAGGCACACACCACAACTAGAAAATATCCATTAGTTGTCTCCATACCTGATTTATTATTGATTTCAGAGAAGGCAGAGTGAGAGAGAGCTAGCAAGATCAACAATGAGAGAGAATCATCAATCAGCTGCCTCCTGCACGCCCCCGACTGGGGATTGAGCCTGCAACCCAGGCATGTGCCCTTGACTGGAACCGAACCCGGGACCCTTCAGTCCACAGGTCAACGCTCTCTCCACTGAGCCAAGCTGGCCAGGGACCCCACACCTGACTTAAAATGTAAGTCATATCACGTCACCCTCCCCTCAAAACCCCCCAATGGCTCCCATCTCATCCAAAGTGAAAGCAAAATCCTTGTAGCCAATCACCCTGGCTCTGACGTCCATCCTCTCGCTCTCACATTCATGCTCCACCTGGACTGCTCGGTGCAGGGCAGGTGTCCACGTGCACTTCCAGAATGAAGCCACAGGTGCTTGTCCCCTCATGGCAGGACCCCCCCACGTGCCTTCGCCTCTGGAGACTCAGCCCCCTGGAGGTGCGGGGTGGGGGAGGGGGCTTGATTGCTGAGGGAGACCCAAGCCTCGGCACTTCCACCTCAGGGCCTCGCTGCTCCCCCTCCACTATCTTAGTTCAAACTGTGACCCAGTGCAGGGGGCCCGGCCTGGCTCTTTGGAATTCTTGACTGAAAGGCAAAGACGGAAAAAGTGAAAGATTAAAGAGCTCAAGGCAAGTCGGCAGGAACGGTATTTTGAGAAATCTTGGTAGTTGGCATCCAGGCTTCGTGCCAGAGCCTCCTCCCATGCCCACACACAAGGCAGAAGCTGGAAGGCGGGGACGGGAGAGTCACGTGTGGGACAGAAGACAGTCATCTGCTGTCCTGGTCACGTGTGTGCACCTGCTTGCGTGTACACACACACACTCACACACACACACACTCTTCCCCTAGAGAAACCGAGCCTCAGAACAGAAAAGGTTACTGGGAGGTCATCAGCCTGCCGTTGGCTGGGCCTGTCCCCAGGGCTAGAAGTGCAGGAAGTGACTCTAGCGGGGCAGGGGGCACGTTATCAGGCCAGCCCAGAAGGCTTGGAAATGCCTCTTTGCGGAAGTCAGCTCCACGCAGGCAAGTTCAATGCACACCCACAGTACCAACAAGCATGTTTTGAAAATTCAAAGCCCCACTCCAGTCCCTGCCCTCGAGAGGAATGGTCTGAGGGGAGATATGAACCACCCGCCCGGCATGTGGCGCGGAAGGACCCCCAGGTACACTGAGGAGGGTGCTGGAAGCCAGCGAGGTCTGAGCTGGGCCTGAGGAATGCCTCCAAGTGAGACTCCAGGCCGAAGGGAGACTGGACACACTGGTGTGTGCGGTGGGGCAGAGGCAGAGGCAGGGGCAGGGGCAGGAAGAAGGCGACCACGGGGAGTGGGGCGCTGTGAAGGGCCCGGGAGACCTACCTCCCCAGACCTCCAGGACCAAGGCTCAGCACAGAGCTGACTCCCTTGGCCTGGTGGCTGGGGAAGGAAAAGTAGCATTTACTGCAGGTCCCTGGGCTCGGCACCTCCCAGCATCCCCTCTCCGGCTGGCCCTCCTCCAAGGCTGGCTAACTTGGGTGTTGACCCTGCAAGGGCCAGAGACAGCAGGTCCTCAGAGGAGCCAGGGCTCCCAGCAAAGGGGCTGCACCAGCTCTATGCGAGGAGAGAAGAGAGACAAGGAAGGCAGCCGAGGGGACCGGAATCTCGCCCTGCAAAAGGCCACTCAGCAAGTGTCCACCCTAGGGTTACACAAGAAACAGGATGAGGTCACAGGCAGTCAGCCAGCCCAAACAGCAGCCCATCACAGCCAGCACTCACACAGAGCCCCGGCAGGCAGAGGCATGGACAGTCACCCTCAGCGCAACACCGTGGAACCATCCCCTGGGTGGGCACTCCCTCCCATGGGCCTCCACAGCCCTCGTCCCTCTGCCACTCTGGCCCTGACCACATGTATGCCACGTCTCTATGGACTGGACTTGAGCACAAGGATGATCTTAGAGATCACTGCCTTCACAGTCCTCAGGATGGGGGCTGGCACACAGTAGGTGCTCAGTAGGTGTTTGATGAGTGAATGAATCCAACTCAACTCCTTAAGGGCAGAGGCCAAGCTGTTCATTTAACAATGACTTGAGTACCTATTGTGTGCCAAACACAGTACTTGTTACTGGTTTTGGTTATTGGTGTTTGAGATTTAATAATGAAAAAAGAATAAAAATATCCCTATCTCATGGGGCCGACAGCCCAGTGGTCTCGTTCATCTCTGCGTCCTCATTACACACCTCCACACCCCCATGTGCTATCCCGGACTCACTAATGTGGTGAATGGTTGGCTGGCTGGCAGAGGAGATCAGGGGAGTGTGTCAGAACCAGTTGAAGCCCTGGTTGTGCATTTACTAGCCCTGGGACTCAGCTTCAGGCCTCAGCCACCGTTCAGCAGGACGGAAACCCCACCCCACGGCACATCTCTGCTGTTCTTGTTCTTATCGTTATCCTGCCCGCCTCCCCCCTCCCTGTGAAGGACGGAGTAGCGGGACCCTCCTTCACACACAATACTCCTGAGTCAGGGCTGCTTCCGATAACGTTGGTGCTGGAAACTCCATTATCTCCTTCACTCCTCAAAACAACCTCTGAGAGAGATAACAGAGTGGGGCTCAGAGAAGAGAAGCAGCTCATCCGAGGCCGGACAGCCGTAAGTGGCAGAGCGGGGATCGAACCCGGGTCTGACATGGCCAAGTCCACGGCCTTCTGCTGCACCAGGGTGTCTTTCCCTCCTGCTAAAATGCCTGCCTCTGCCTAACCTGCCGTCCTGATATCCAGGCCTGAGGGCATCCCCCCGATGTGGGACCTGCTTTCAGTGTGAAAACCATGTAAGTCTCAGGGCAACTAAGATGAGTCAGTTACCCTAAAGCCACTCTCTGCCCAAGACCCTCCTCCTGGCTCTCTGCCAGGCCTTACCTGCTGCCACATAAGCCCCTCCTGCTCTCACCCCCAGCAACTCAGGTGCTCCCTGCGGCCTTGTGAGTGATGCCATTGTCCCCCGCAGGCTGCAGGGTGACCCTCCGTCCCACCCCTTGGACAATCACGGCCAAAGTTTGCTCCAGGAAGACCTTGTGCCACAATCACCTGGTGAACAATCCTGCTTCCTGACCCCGACCTGGAACCCAAGGTGACTCAGCTGCGCAGAGCCGTAAGCCTCCTGTGCCAGATGACCTCCTGTCCACTCTAGTTCTTGGGGTGCAGGGCTCCCCTCACAGGAGGTGCTTATTAAATGCTAAGGACTGAGGCTGAGGGCATGGGGCTCCCAGACCTGCCTGATCACACAAATCCCCCGAGGCTTGATTTTAAAAATGCAGAGTTCACCCTAAGCTGGTTTGGCTCAGTGGACACAGCGACGGCCTACAGGCTGAAGGGTCCCGGGTTCAATTCCCGTCAAGGGCACATACCGGTTGCAGCTGCATGCAGAAGGCAACCAATCAACATGTCTCTCCCACATCGATGTTTCTCTCTCTCTCCCCCACCCCCTCCTTTCTACTCTCTCTAAAAATCAATGGCAAGATATGAGTGGGTGATGATTAACAACAACAAATTAAAAAAAAAAAAAATGCCGATTTCCAGCCCCCACCTGGGACCCAGGGAATCAGCCTGAGGAGGAGAGGTCTGCGAATCCCTGATGGCCAGGCTCCCAAGGCCAGTGCTCCTCAGAGCATGTCCACAGACCAGCAGCTGCAGCGTCGCCACCCCAGACCTGCTGCGTCTAGAAATGGGGCAATCTGGACTCTAGCGAGCCAGCGTGGCGATGCTGGGATCGAGCAAGTTTATGAAAACATCGGTGAGATGGAAAGCACAGTGCAACTAGACTCGGAAGTGGGCGCGCCTCCCACTCAATGAACATCTCCAAGCCTCAGTCTACTCCATTTCTCCTGCAGCTGCTCTGATGGTGGACTGGGGTCCATGGACACGGTCACGTCCGGAACCCTGTGCACAGCAGAAGCAAGAAATGCTTACTCATCCTGCTTACCCACTGGCACTATTCTAACACCCGTGCCGTCAGGAAAACTAAGGTTCCAGAGGATCAAGTGATGTGCTCAAGGGCACTTGAGAGGACAAATGCCCGGGGATTCTGACTCCAGGTCTGGCAGGCCTCCGAAAGGACCAAAAAACACCTGTCTAGTTCTGGCACCTCCACCGAACAGGGACAGACAAAGCCAGGGGTCGGCAGCAGCTGCAGCCAGGCCATTAGGTTTCCTGTGGCTTTTGGCTTCTCTTTATATTTTATGTGGCACCGATCTAATCCACCTGCCAAACACTGCTCATGCTCGTCTTGGTGGCTGATGGGGATGGTTTGGGGATGCCTCAAAAAAAACCTCTTCTCCCTTTCTGGCTTCTCGGATGGGAAACGCTGGCGTTCACGCACGTCAAAGGCCTGCAACCCTGAAGCATCTGCCAAGCATGAGGTCACCCAGAGGGACGGGAATCCACCCACGTGAGGTCAGGGTGAAGCAGGGGCGAAGGCCTGACGCAGTGCCCAGCGCGAAGCTGGCCGGCAGTCGTGGGTGCTCCCCCGTAAGTAACGTGTTGCACAGTTAGATTGACTTTGGCAGCAGGCGAGGGCCAAACACTGGACTTGGCGTGTCTTCAGCAAAAAGGCACTATTATCTCCCGTAACAGGCAGCCCAGGGAAGGTCAGCAAAGAGACCAGGGGCCATTCTCTGCTTGTCTGTGCCTCACCCCTGGGCCGGGTGCCCTCCTCAAGTTGGCTGCAGCTCCAGGCCTCAAAAACATGAACCATTTCCAGGGGGAAAAGAGAGACCATTCTCCTTCCCTTTTTTTTTTTTTTTTTTAATATGTTTTTATCGATTTCAGAGAGGAAGGGAGAGGGAGAAAGAGAAACATCAATGATGAGAGAGAATCATTGATTGGCTGCCTCCTACACTCCCTCCACTGGAACCTGCCACCTGCGGGAATCATGCAGTGACCTCCTGGTTCATAAGGCCCAGCTCAACCACTGAGCCACGTTGGCTAAGCCATTCTCCTACCTTCTTAAGCAAGTATACATCACTCTTTTTAAAATATATATATATTTTTTAATATATTTTATTGATTTTTTACAGAGAGGAAGGGAGAGGGATAGAGAGTTAGAAACATCGATGGGAGAGAAACACCGATCAGCTGCCTCCTGCACACCTTCCACTGGGGATGTGCCCGCAACCAAGGTACATGCCCTTGACCGGAATCGAACCTGGGACCTTTCAGTCCACAGGCCCACACTCTATCCACTGAGCCAAACCAGTTACAGCTACATCACTCTTAACCATGACAAAAATCTTTCCCAGAAGCTCCTTCCGGAGTAAATGTACTTATCTCATTGGTTAAAACTAAGTCACATGTTCATCCCTCAACAATCACAGGCAAGGGGGTGGACCCAGAGCCCACCTCCAGTAAAACATGATGCATGGCAGGTAGGGGCTCAAAGTTGAACAAACTCTGTCAGGAGGCGCAGTCAGGAGGGAGGAAGGTGAGTGGAGGTGAGAATGCTGGATTGACAACGAGGGAGCCCCTGGCTGGCGGACACTCACTCCATGGCAGCAGCCCCAGAGGCAAACACCCGTCCCTGCAGGACACCACTTCTCAGGGGTCACCATGGCTGGCACTTTGGCCCTCCCGGCATTTTGGAAGCCCGCCGCCGTCCTTCCTGAGGCCTATCCCAGCTGCTCAGAGGCCTCCCCTCTGCCTGTGGGCCGATTCAGTGCAACGCGCCAAGAATGGGCTTTGAGCCCAGTGGCCCATTAAAGCAGAACCAGGATCCCCTGGTGAGGCACATGCCCAGGGAGGCCACGTGGGGTAGGGAAAGGGGAGACCACACCCACCACTGGGAGACAGCTAACATCCACGGAGGGCTCCCGCCATGCAGGCTGCAGCATCTTAAGCGCATTTAGGTGGGTTTTGTGGTGTTTGTTGTTCATTCGGTCCTTACAACTACCCTACACATTTGGCACTATTATCACCGGTCCACCATCCTTAGCCACAGTTTCTGAAATCTAGAATTCTCCCCAAACCAAAAGCTGTTAACTTACTGGGCACCAAAACCTCAGCTGAATCAACACGATGCCATGTAAAGACTGTTCATATGTTTTGATGCCGAAACACTGATGCGTTTTCCTAGGAAAGGCTGCCCGTGACCCCCCTGGGAGTATCACACCCTGTCCAGCACATGTGCCATATTCTGGAAATTTCTGCGTTCTTTTTTAAAATAAATTCAATTGATTTTTTGAGAGAGAGGAAGGCGGAAAGAGAGAGAGAAATATCCATGTGAGAGTGAAACATCGATCAGCTACCTACTGCGTGCCCCCGACCGGGGATTACACCGTGACCCAGGTATGTCCCCTCATCGGGAACTGAACTGGCGCTCTTTAGGTGCACGGATGGTGCCCAACCAACTGAGCCACACCAGCCAGGCCCGGAAATTTCTGGATTCTGAAACTTATGTGGCCCCAAGGGTTTCAGAAAAGGGATTTGGACCGGGGTTTCTCCAGTGAAGTTACTCCCTTGGTTAGGAAACCACAGAATGACACTTCAAGCTGACACGACGGATCACAGGGGCCAGGCCTCTGACCCCGCTGTGTGCCCTGCCGCTCGCCGGCTGGTGGCTTTAGGGAAGACACCTCCCTCTCTGAGCCTGTTTTCTCATCTGTAAAACGGGGAGGCTTAACTACATCTGTGGGGTTCAACTGTGTTTTTTAAACCTATTAGTTGTCCCTTCAGGGGAAACTTTCCAGAAAAGGGCCATGCTCCCGGGAGTGAGACCTGCCCACCAGCCACCAGGACCCAGAAGCACGTTCCCGAGGGGTTCCCCCACAGCACAGTTTGGAAACTGCTACACAGCCCTGGGACGGTGTGGCTCAGTTGGTTGAGCATCGTCCCACGCGCCAAAAAAAATTTCGAGTTCGATCACCAGGAGGCGGCCAATCGATGTGTCTTTCTCACGTCGATGTTTCCCTTCTCCCTCTCGCCCCATCCCTTCTTCTCTCTCTAAAATTAATAAGAAATATATTTAGAAAAACAGAAAACTGCCATACAGTGCGGCATCTCAGGCCCCATCTGGTTCTAACAGTGCGTGATTGTCTTCTTTGAGGCAAACAACCTTTTTGATGAAGGAAGGACAGCTGGGAAGGAGGTGAACCAGACCCTGACAGACGGGGAGGCTTCTGACCTGCGGAGAAGTCTCCAGAGCCCAAACAGCATGAGCACAGGTGGGAAGAGTCACAAGGTGAGCGAGAGGACCAGGAGGCCCTGCCAGCCACGGGGAAGGGAGGACGTGCTGGAAAGGTTGGCCGATCGAGGGAAGGAATGTCAGAAGTCCTCCTCCCTCCCCATTCGGGGCCTGAAATTCCTCCAAACGGGAGGCTGAGGGGAAAGTGGAGCAGTCCTGGCCCCACTGTGTGTCCTGCCTACAGTGACCCTGAGCTCCAGTGCCTGACTGAGAGCCATCCATGTGTTATTGTCGAAGTAGTGAATGTTTTGAATTCAAAAATCAGGACGTATGGTCGGCCAGGAAAGCATGCCCTACGACAGGACGGAGATCTGAGAGCGTGATGACTGCCTGGGAAGGTGGGGATGGAGGGTCACGGAGGTCCTGGTGTCTGAGGGCAGGAGGCTGCTATACCATTTCTAAACAACAGTGCCACCTTCTCACCCCAGAGTCTCCGTTAAACCTCATCCTTGCTTCCAAAGGAGACCCTGGGGCCAGCCCACCATTAACTGGCCCCTCTTTGTGTGTATGTATATATATATATACACACACACACACACACACACACACACACACACACTAGGGGCCCGGTGCACAAATAAATTTCCCTCAGCCCGGCCTGTGCCCTCTCACAGTCTGGGACCCCTCAGGGGATATCCACCTGCTGGCATGCCTGGTCAGCCTGGGTGAGGGGCTGAGGGCAGTTTGCAGGCTGATCAAGCCCACCACACCCACCCTGCCCACCCTGCAGCCTGCCACCCACCCTGTGCACCCTGCGCACCCCATGGCCCGCCACCCACCCCGCCACCTGCACTGCACCCGCCTCCGTGGCTGCGCTGCCAGCCTCCATCTTGGTGGAGTTGCATACAGTAGCTGATTGGCTGGTGGGTATGGCTTGGCTGGTGGGCGTGGCTTAGGCATCCCGGAGAGACAGTTAATTTCAATATTACTCTTTTATTAGAGTAGATGTTTGTACTAATTTCAGAGAGAGGAAGGGAGAGGGAGGGAAAGACAGAAACATCAATGATGGGAGAGAATCATCAAAGGGCTGCCTCCTGAACGCCCCCTACTGGGGATCGAGCCCGAAACCTGGGCATGGAAACTATCAGGAATCAAACCGAGACCTCCTCCTGGTTCATGGGTTGACGCTCAACCAACTGAGCCACACCAGCCAGGCCTGAAAATTTCTGGATTCTGAAACATCTGTGGCCCCAAGGGTTTCAGAAAAGGGATTTGGAGCCACACCAGCTGGACCAAAGTTAGGCTTTTCATCCCCATTCTAACATGAGGAAACTGAGGCTGAGTAGTTACCTCCACGGTAACTGTCTTCATATAACAACATGGCATTCACTCACTTTCCTTATTCTAAGCAGCAAATGCTTTCGCTTCAGGACTTTCTCAGATCTACCCAGAACTTGATGTCCAATGCATCTGAGAGGGGGGCATCAGCCAGAAGGAAGTCCCGCCACCGGTTCAAGGGAGCCCCTATCAGCCGAAGGAAGGGAAGGAACTTCCAACATTTCTCTGAACCCCAAAGGAGTGCCACAATAATTCTGTTTCTGTTTCATCTTTTTCTTTGCTTTTCTTTTTTAAATCTTCCTCTCGGACCTTTTCAGGACTGGGTGACCTTTTGCCATCAATGGCTGCTGCTCACCATGTGGGTTCTGGGGCAGGAATCTCTCTCTCGTGAGTTTCCCAAAACCAACCTTGCACTCAGACCCACGGGCCACAGGGCCCCTCACGACGCACTTCCCCGCCCCGACACCCATTAATGACCGTGGCTTAGGCCCCAGGGACAAGGCGCTGGGAAGGGAGACAAGCGCAGAGGGCCGTGAAGGTAAGCTGGGCCCATCCATTTCCCCTCATTCCGGAGACCACCGTGCTTTCGCTGCCTTTCTGCCCCTGCCCATCACTCTCAGTTGCATTAACTCTCCTGTTTTCTTTAAATCGCTTCCTCTCTGAAGCCATCCTATTTACTAATTTCCGTATTTATTGTCTGTCTCCTCAAAGGAGGGTAAGTGCATGAGAGTAGGAGCTTGGCCAGCGGTGGGCACGCAAGTGCTGGTTGAATAAATGAGCAAATAAAGCAGGAAACAAGTGGCTCTCGTGGAAAAACCCAGGGGCCTCACAAATGATCCCCTTTAATCCTAACGTGGTCATATAACACCCTGGAGGTATTATATGCCCACGCAGCTGGGAAGCGACAAAGTAAACACAACTCGAAGAAGAAACGAGAAAATGCTGCAGGAGAGAAGAGGAGAAGCAAAGGGGCAAGCTAGTGAGCCTCACAGGAAGGACGAGGTCAAGCTGCCAGGGGTGCCCACAAGACCAAACACCCTTTCCTCAGACGCTAACTTCACCACAAAGAATTAATTCTTCCATTTCCCCACATGCTGAGCCCAGGCAGGTCTGTGCCTCCTCCATGTCCCTGACTTGGTCCTGACACCTGCATTCGCCCAGGAAAAAAGCTACCCAAAGCATGAGGTACCACAGCTGAGAGTACGCAGAGCCAAGTCCTTATCTCGAGGCAATCCTCCTATATAATTAAAGGGTAATATGCAAATTGACCCTAACAGCAGAACCACTAGGAATGACTGGTCGCTATGACACACACTGACCACCAGGGGGCAGACGCTCAATGCAGGAGCTACCCCCTGGTGGTCAGTGGCTCTCACAGGGGGAGTTCTGCTCAGCCACAAGCCAGGCTGATGGCTGTCAGTACAGCGGTGGTGGCAGGACCCTCTCCCGCCTCCTCAGCAGCACTAAGGATGTCCGACTGCAGCTTAGGCCTGCTCCCCGCTGGCAAGTGAACATCCCCCGAGGGCTCCCAGGCTGCCAGAGGGATGTCTGACTGCCAACTTAGGCCTGATCCCTGGGAGATCAGGCCTAAGCCAGCAGGTGGACATCCCCTGAGGGGTCCCAGACAGTGAGAGGGCACAGGCCCGGCTGAGGGACCTCCCCCGAGTGCACAAATTTTTGTGCACCAGGCTTCTAGTAAATCCGTAAAAGGCACACATGTAAACCATTCTTGAAGAGGACATGTGACATCCCTCCCTATTTCTGGATCCTTTGAGGTGAGAAGGTTGAAAACAGTGTGGATGTCCTTCCTTACAGTGGTGTCACTCATTCATGCCTTCCTTCATGCCTCTGTCCAGCCCACAGGTGTCACCCAGCCTCCGGAAGCCAGAGATGCGACGAGACAAAAACTCTGCCCTCTCACCAGTCCACCGGTACCTGTGGTTTGGGCAGGTACTAAAAGACAAGCAGATATCAACAGGACTTGCTTCCAAAACAAACAAGGCCACGCGGAGCTCTGCTCTGACCTGGGCTCTTCCGGTGCAATTTAGATCTGATTGGGTACAAGGACCAGTACAGGCAATGGGGTCATGGGCTAACTCCAGGCACCAGGTTCCTGCTCAGTGACTCCCCCAGACCCCACCTGGCCTAGGCACCAAGCCCCTCACCCAGCCAACCCCACGCCCCTACATTCTCCAACCCCATGCCCACCTCTCCCGACAGTGCTGTCCCTCCTGACCCCCTGCCTCTATGTCCCCTGTATTCCTCACCCTGGCTGCCTAGGTCCACAGCTTGGACACCCTCCTCTCTCTAGCCCAGGACAGTCATCTCAGCCCGCCTTCACCACCCCGCACCCAGCCCGGGCCCGAGCTTCCGCCTGGAGCCCCTGCACCCCTATGTTTACAAACTGTATTTCCCAGGGGTCCTTGTCCGACACTCCTATAAAGACAGCCTGGCTGCTGAGTACACCATGCACACGGCCTGGAGCCCCAGGCACACGCACGCCCGCGTCCTGGGGCGCAGCCTCCCCGTCACCTCCAACTTCTTGGAGCCCCCAGGCCGGCCGCTGACCCACCCGGGACCCGGCTCCGCACCGACTCCTGAGACCCCTCCACCGACTGCACGGGAGCCCTCGCCGGTGGGGTCACCCGACGCGTGACTCCCGGGGACCCCGGCTCCCAGGCCCTGGCCCCACGCCCCGCCCCTCCGGCGCCCCGGCGGCCCCGCTGCGCCCTGCCCGCGCCCCGCCCGCCGCCGCCGCAGGCCCCGCTCCCGCCGCCCGGCCCGGCGCCTACCGTTGGCGATGAGCTTGGCCGACAGCTGCTTGACGAGCTCGGGGATCCGCTCCCACTGGCACTCGGAGCGGCAGCGTTCGATCTCCGTCTCCAGCCGCGAGCCCGCCTTCTTGGAGGCCATGGCGCCCGCCCGCCCGCCCGCGCAGGCCCCGCAGGCCCCGCCGCCGGCGCCCCCTCGCCGCTCCCGCCGCCGCCGCGGGCTCGGGCTCCCGGCTCCCGGCTCTCGGCTCCCGGCTCCGCGGCGTAACGGGAGCGCCGGCTGGGCGAGGGGCGGGGAGGCGGCGGCGGGCGGCGCGAGGAGCGGCCCCTGCCGGCCAGGGCCGGAGCCGCAGCCGGGCCGGCCGGGGCGCAGGCGGGGCCTGGAGAGGCCGGCGACCCCTGGAAAGGTCAGCGCGCGGGCCGGCTCGGGGTTGCGGCTGGGGATCGGGGGGCCCGGGGCGAGGGGCCGGGATGGGGCAGGCGAGGGGCGGGCCTGCCTGAGCTGGTCCTGCGCGCTCGGGTGCCCAGCGACTCCCCGGGGCCTGGTTGGCAAGTGCCCCTGAGGAGGCCCCTCTGCCCGGGCCCCTTGGCCGCCACCCAGCCGCAGGTGGGCTGGCACCGCACCTGCCCAGGGAGGGCGAGGGGCTCCGTGAATGTCTGGGGAGCCTTGCGCTCTGGGGAGAATGCGGTCACCCGTGGCGTTTCCTCGCCTTGGCCCTGGAGACCCAGGCTGGGCGCAGGTGCCCCCGCTGCGCCTTCTTTCAGCTACTCGGTAGCTGTGTTGTGAGCACCTGCTGTGTGCCAGGCACTGTTGCAGGTGCTGGGGGTGTAGTGGAGAGCCAGACAGACACCATGCCTGCCTCGGGGGAGCGGGGATGCCCCCGAGGATGGAACTCCAGGTGTGAGGACGCACCACGCCATCAGCAGCGTCCCTTCCTGGTCCCGTCCTCCGCCTTCCGGGAGCTCTCGCTCTCGCATGCAGGATCGCCTCTCCTCCCCACAGCAGCCTGGGCTGCTGGTGGAAAGAACAGCTGTTGTGGCCCCCGTTGACCAATGAGGAAGCTGAAATGCAGACACTGAGAGATGTGAGGGAATGTCAGGAGGTGCCTTCTGCTGTGGCCAGCATAACCTTCAGGCACCCCCCCCCCAAGGCCAACAAGGTGATGAAGGTGGACCTGATGGACCTCAGACGCTGTGGACAGCCCAGAAAGGGGGAGCAGAATGTGCAAGTTCCAACAGGGGGCGATTTGGTGCCCTGGTCCCTTTGGTTTCATCAACTGGGGAATAGGAAGGGAGGAGAAGGAATCTCCACGGGAGGAATTTCCCCTCCCCCCAGGCCCCTGTCTTGTCCTCTAGCAAAGCAGTCTGTCCCTCCAGATGTTTGCCTGGAATGTTCTCTCCCCGCTGGGCCAGGAGGGAAGTACCTGTTCATTCTTTGAGACTCAGCCCAAAGGTCCCCACTGAAGCCTTGCTCCACACCTGATAGACCCCGGGTGACCCCACAGCAGTGGCATCTCCTCTGGGATGGGACTTTCTCCTAGCAAACTTGGCGGTAATAACAGGTAACGTTTACACAGCCTCCGTTGCCACACTGTCGTGTACAATACTGGTGTTTCTCTCTCTGCCCACCTAGCTGGTAAGTTCTAGGCCAAGGCCTGTGATTTCACAGGGGCAACGTGGAGCTTGAACCCTGACTCGCCTTGTGCAGCCTGGGCAGTGGTATTTAACCTCCCAGACCTACAGCTCCTCAGCTGTAATGCCTACCCCACAGAGCTGGTTGAGAACTAAATGAGCATGTACAGGTAAAGCAATAAAAACGGTGTTGTTTGCCTTAGAGTGCAATAATGAACTGTCATTCCGTGTGTCTGTACCCTTTCCACCCAGTGTAGGGCCTGCCACAGTGTAGGAGCTTGAATAAGAGAGTGACGAATGAATGCATGCATGAATGAATGAATGAATGAATGAAGCTGGAGATCTCTAAGGTCTAGAATCAGCTTTCAAATGGTTTCCTTTAGGGTTTAGCACAATAATAAAAATACAACAGTGACTGCCTGCGAGGCTTCCACCTTCACTGCAGCCACCATGGACTCTTCCCACCAGAGGACTCTTGGGACCGTTTGCTTGAGCTCTGAGGTTGCTGGGGTGCAGGGCTGAGAGCAAGCACTGTCAGCCCGACCCAGCAGAGGGAAAGAACCTCCGGAGCCTGCACTGTGTGGAGCCAGAGAGCGGGACCCCTCGGTCTCTGGGCTCCTTCCCACACCTGCGTGACTCGATCCTCGCCCATGGGCTCAGGCTGCCCTGGCAGCTGTCACAACAACCGCAGAGGCCAAGGATCACATGGGGAGACGATCCCCAAACTGTTTTCCAGGCGAGCTGACCTGCAGGTGGCACAGAGGGAAATGCGGGAGTGGGAGGTCCTTGGTGCTAATGATAGGAATGAAGCCAACATCTTTTTCCCAGGCGTTGCTATTACAGGTTTGACAAGAATGTGAAAAATCACAGTCTGCAGCCCAATCCGTCCTGGAAGCCTGGCAATGCCCGGCAGGCAAGATGGCTTCAGGCTAATTTCTTGAGAAAATCTGGTTTATCTGGGACAGTAGAGCCAGGCAGAGCCTCAGAGTGAAGGTTAGTGTAAATGGGAGTGCCTCTGTGGTCTGGAAATCTCCCGTTCCTCTTTTCCTGAAAGCCTAGTTTCCCTGTACAACTGGAACAGAGGAAGAGGTGAGCAGGGGGAGGGGGAGGAGAGAGAACGGCCGGTGGGGTGGGGGGAGCTCAAGGGAAGCAGACGCGAGTGAAAGGAAGGGCTGGGCCTTTGCCCTTGTGCCTCCCTCAGCCTGGAAGGCTCTTCCCCACAGACCCACCGGGTCCTCCCTCCCTTCCATTAGGTCTCTGCCCAAGGTCACCTCCTCAGAGAGGCCCTCCCTGACCTGCTAGCTACACAAACCCTTTGCTCCCTCACCTCTCACTCTGCTATGGTTTTTCTTCTTGCCACCTGACTTACATTTTTTACTTTAGTATTTCTTTTCTGTCTCCCCTCACCAGAATGTAAGCACCATGAGGGCAGGCAGGGATCTTTGTGTGGTTTTGTTCACGGCTGCATCCCAGCACTGAGAACGGTACCTGGCATGTAGTAGGTGCTCAGGAAATATTTGTGGAATGGGTGAACAAGCAGAAGGGAGTTGGTGGGGCTGGGTTGGGCAGGTGGACTCCAGACGTGAGCATCCCAGTGGACAGGCCCACAGAGAAGTAGGAATCAGCTCGCTGAAGCGCTTGGGTCAGGTTTAAGGGGGGACAGAAATCCCGAAGCAGGAAAGGACGGGGGTCTCAGTGTGCTAACACAACAGTCACTTCTATCCTTTGACCCTTTGACCTCACCATGCCCAGCAGCAACCCAGTCGCCTGAGTCTGGAGCAGCTGGCCCTGCGGCAGGCATTGCAGCATTGCTCACGGGGAACATGGAAGCCAGACCCCAGCTTGCAGGCCTGGGGCTTGAGTAATGATAGCTGCAGTGCCTTAGGATGGTTTTTAATTATGAAATATTTGATGCATGAGAAAACATATCATCAAGAGGCGCCTATGTCGTAAAATGAACTGACAGCCTATCCCAGAGTGCTGGAAACTGATTGTTTTCACCAACCTTGGTTGCTCTGAAAGGTCAGAGCTATGCACCCATTAAGTGCAAACATTGTTAGTTAAAGCAAACCCCTACTTGTTACTTACATGTAAATTCTTGCTGCCTGTTTATTGTCTGAATTTCCTGCCTAAGGATATGGTTGTTTTCTCAGAGACTCAATTAAAGGCTGGTGAGACCCAGGCACCAGTGGGCAATCTACCCTGGTAGAGGGAAGATGCCACGCCTGGTCCCCCAGTTTCCAAATTGATTCTCTTCTAGTCTCTCTCTCTTCATTTTGTGTGCAGCCTCCTTCAGAACTCGAACCCTGAACAGGAACCCTGAACCGCGCTGGACGTGTAAGGGACTCCAATACCAGAGTTAACCGCCAGCTTGATTTTTGTGTTTTTGTTAAACCCTTGCTTTTTAAAGAAGTAGTTTTGTCACCCACCGAGCTCACTGTCTGCCACCCTTACTACCAGGCGTGTGATGTGTACCTTACACATGCTATTGTTTGCTTTCCACTTTCTAAAGATGACACCCTGTTCCGGGACTTGCTTCTTTTGCTCACTGTGTCCCGGGATTTGTCCCTGTGGCACGTGGCTGCCCGTGGTTCCTTCCTTTCTCTGGTGCGCAGTACCCCCTCTGTGACTCTGCCACCCCTGAGGTATCATCCTCCAAGCTCCTACCTCCAGTGCCGTTACAGATGAGCCTGCTGTCCAGAGGAGCTGCCTCCGTGCCCACGTTTCGAGCAGGGTTTCCGAGGATGATTTAGGGTGACTGTGCTCCTTCCCCCTTCAAGGTCTCCTTTCTTCCCAGGTGTCACCTGCCTCTGCCTGGAGCCAGGGTTCCCACTGTGGGGACAAACCAGCGGGGACCTTGGGAGGCTACTTCTGTTCAGGCACTGACTCCAGTGTTTCTAATTTATCATCTGTTGCCATTCGAAAGGGATAGACAGTGGAGGAGGCTGGCTGGCCCCTCAGGGCAGCCTGTTTCCAGGGTGCTCCCCTTTCCCACCCATGAAGCCCATCGGAGACCATTGTTACACTCTACACCCACCTTCCTATGTGGTAGAAGTCATTCCCCCAGCATCCCATACCCAGAGACCCTGTTCCCTGGGACAGGATGCATGCAGAGCTGAAATGGTCATCAGGAGGTTGTTTTTGGTTTAAACATGTGCGGTAGGAATCCCTTATCTTCATGAGCGTTTTTTCACACTCAGAGTTCTGGGAACACTTTCCTGTTATCTTATATATCCCCTGTCCTACACTTTTCTCCAGAAAGGCCAGAGTGGCTTGTGATAAAATGCCCTCTTCTACGGGTAAATAACAACAACGGAGAGGTCATCTGACCAGCTGGGCAGCCAGAGAAGCATACAAACACTCCTGACTGTTTTCTTACAGAGAATCAGATGCCTGCTTGCGGGAGGATCACCATGCAGGACCTTTCCCTGGGGAGTCGCGGGCCTTTCGTTCCTTCCTTCCTTCGGCGTTTGAGGTCATCGCTGGATGAGAAGAGCAGGAGGCCAGGGTCAAGTCCTGCCTCCGCCCATCACCACCTGGCTTATGACCAGGCACTCCGCAATTTTCTCGTTTGTAAATTGAGATCACTGCTCTAGGCGGCAGCTGGGCTCCCGCCCACCATTCTATCTCATCTGAGTGAGGCTTGGACAGCTGCGAGGATGTGAGGAAGCCCAGGTTCCCTGATTGATATGTGGGTTCTCCCAAGAAGGAAACTTAGCTCTCAGGCAGCAGACCGGGTGTGGAGGGAGGGAGGCCACACTGAAGCTGGAGTTGGGAGGCCTGGGTCTGATTTTCATCGCTGCACCTAGCCTGCCACGTGGCTCTGTGAAAGTCATATCCCCAGTGGGGGTGTCAGTTAATGCTCGCGTCCATTAATTGTGGGGGAGATGATCTCTAGCATCCCACGGTCAGGCCGGGTTTGCGAAGTTCATCCACTGAGAAGCAAGACCAAACTCATTTGAATGCATGGTCAGAAGACGTGGGGAATAAGCATGATCCGCTGGGTAACTGGGAAAGGCGCCGGGAAGGCGATGTGACCGGCTAAACCCCAGCAGCACATCCGTTCAGGTCAGCGCAGCAAACCAGTTCTCGGGTTGGTGGGAGGGACACGAAAGCCTTTGTCAGGGAGCAGAACGCCCTCCCTAGGGATGTGTTGTTGGAAGAGTAGCCGGCCACGCTTGCAGACCCGGTTTGCAACTCAACCTCCTTCGGCCTCGGGGGTGGATGAAAGGCGGAGGCAGCCAATGAGAGAGCCGGCCGGTGAGGTCATGGAGTTTCTCGGTATTTCATTGGTGGGCGCGCAAGGCTTCGGCCGGCCGAGGGGCTGGGGTGTCGGGGCTGGGACATGGTCTCAGCATTTATCTGCCCCGAGAAGCGAGGAGCGAGCCGCCCGGTCTCCTCCTGCAGGAAGAAGGGAAGATGCCGGAGGCTGGATTTACCTGTCCCCGGGGAACCCTCCTGTTCTTTGGTGAAAGCGGAGGGCGATTTGCTATAGTCCAATACAACGCACTAGCGTTTTGGGCGTTGAGCAAAGTCTGCTGCCTGTCGTCTTTGATTCCCCCCACTCAAGGTCGGGAACAAAGATATTTCTGACGTTTTGAAACTTTTTGAAACCGTGATTCTCAAAACACCGATAGTGCAAAGGGGTCCAGAATGCTGGTTGCACCCCAGGCTCCATGCCCCCTTCTCCAGTCCTGCCTTTGCAACCTGCAGTTGGAGAAGATGACTGGGCCAGCGGTGTGGACCCCCTTTGGGCAACAGCACATTGAAAGATCAGAACTTGTTAGAGATGTAAATTCCTGGGCTGTGCCAGCCCAGACCTAGCGGCTCCTCTGGTGGTAAATCAATAAACATTAGCTGAAGAAAAGGCCGCTTTCCCCGCCTTCCCCTCCTCCCCTCCCTGGGTTGCAGGAACCCCCGCAGCCTGTGTTCTCTCATAACAAACATCCCTCCAGCTGACCCGTGTGGGTTCCTGTGACTTACCAACGTTAAACCTAAACGTAAGAGGCCAAAGCAAGAGGCAACACGCATGTACTGGAGATCCAAACGGATTGCTATTTGGGAAGTGCTGATTCAGGCGGAAACCCAAACAGTGTTCCGATTAGTGGGTGAAGGCAAGGAGTCTTTATGAGGAAGGAATTTCTGTCGGGGTTACTAAGTGACGGATGAGATGTCTGCAGGTGTAAGTTAGTGAAGTTATTCTTTAGCTCAACGCGGTGGTGCTAATTCTGCGGACTGTCTGTTGTTTTCGGTCTGGTGGTCAGAATGTCTGCTTCCCTGTTCACTGGGGTTTGGAACACCATGTTGCTTTCGGCCACTTCCAAGGTTATTTTGCCCAGTTCAAACGCAACAAAGGTTTGAGGTCTAAGATGCGCAACGCAGTTCCTCTGGGATGGCAGCTCCGACTCCATTTTTTTTTTTTTTAATAAATTTTTATTGATTTTAGAGAGGAAAGGAGAGGGAGAGAGAGAGAGAAACATCAATGGATGAGAGGGAATCATTGATCAGCTGCCTCCTGCACGCCCCACACTGGGGATAGGGCCCGCAACCCGGGCATGTGCCCTGAGGGGAATCGAACCATGACCTCTTGGTTCCTAGGTCCACGCTCAACCACTGGGCCACACCGGCTGGGCATCGATCCCATTTTGAATTGGCTGCTTTTGCATTGTTTTCCACCCACCCAAGGAGTCCTAAGGGGTTCAGCTTTGTTTTACAAACAAGAAAACCGAGACCAAGTGGCTTGCCCAGGTCATGTAGCAACGAGGGACACCATGGGACAGTGGGAACGAGAGAACTGAGCTTTCAGGCCACTGCTGCCTCCCGGGGACTCTCCCTCATGACCCCGGGTCACAGCCCAGGGCTCTCTCCACAGCTAAGCTGTCAAGTCAACTCTCGTGCCTCCTGTTGCAAAATACTGCCCGGAATAGCCTGTGGTCAGCAGAAAGATGCTGACAGCAGTGTCTGTTCTAGGAAGTGACTTTATTTTCTGAGGAGCTACAGTGGCCTGGATGGCTTGGGTGAGTCTGAGGCCAAAGGTGCGTGCCATATTGCACTGGTCCTCGCCCCACCCAGATTTCTTTTATGTGAAGTGAAAGGATATCTCCTTAAAGATGTCCTTGGGTCACAGTCTCTGTTGCTGCAGTCCAGGCAAGCCAACCCTTTTGCCCAGAAGAAAACAGTCCCAGCTGCCCCAGAACATTCTTTTAAGGCGCATCCCCACGGAAACGGGGCCCTTGCATGTGGCCTGGGACCTCAACAGATGTGTGCTGAGCGGCTGACGGTTGTCAAACTCAGAGCTGGTGCTGATCAGGGAAGGCAGGGAGCAGAAAAGGTAGAATTAGATGCCCTTACTCACAGGAGGCAGAATGGCCATTTGTCGGCATCGTGGCCACCTGGGATCTTGACCTCCTTTCCTGCATTTGGAGAACACCCTCCCTGCCCCCGCCCACCTGATAAGGCAGAACCTTCCTCCCCTGGGAGAAGCTGAAATGCCAGGCACTCACGGTGCCAGACTCCCTTATGGCTCCAATGAGGCTAATGACCTCAGCCCTGCAAGGCAGATGCCACTCAAGAGTCCAGGGCAGCTGTGTTTCGATTTGGTTGCAGTTGTCTGGCAGCTGGGGATGTGGTTGGTGCTGGTGCCCGTGGGTGCCCAGGTCTAGTTGTGGCAGCAGCGCCCTCTCTCCCTGCCCCTGAGTGCCCAGGCCCAGGAGTGGTGGCAGCGGTCAGCTGACTGCCCAGCTGGGGCCTGGCCCCCTTCCTCCCAGAGATTATGAAGACGTGAGTTAACCTGTTTCTGCCTAAATGAGCCAGGGTTGGTTTGCGTGGCTTGTAAGGGAGTAGGGTGAGGGCGGAGGCTTCCCGAAGGAGGGTCAGGCGCTGGCAGGGCAGGAAGAGGTGCGGGCGCCCATGGAGAGGATGTGGATGTGGCGCTGGGGCCTGAAGAGGCCCCGCAGCACCGCTGCCCTCAGAGTCACAAGTTGTGCGGAGGGAAGTGAGTCACACAGCGGTCAAGTCCTCCAGCTCTTTGCGGAGTGGATCTGGGAAGATTTTCCTGTGTCTCTGGCTTCTCTTCCTTTGCTGCTTTCTGAGCAAAGACCCTCGGGCTTTCCCCGGGGGAAAGGGCAGTGGGGTTAGGAGGAAAATTACTACCAGCCTCATCACAGCTTTGATTGGGAAATTCCGGGTGCTCCCCGGCCTTGAGACCAAAACGCTGCTCAGGCCTTCACTTGAAGGACTATTTTAACTACAGGTGGACTTCCTGTCACACGGTGCATCCTGGGCACCAACCCAGCACCTGTCACCTGCTGCCTGCTGCAGGTCATCGGTTCTGTGTGTCCACTTCTCGCTGTGTCCCCTTCTCGCTGTGTCCCTCCTGTTGGGCTCTGGATTCCTGGACCACAAGGGCCGTGCCTCAGTCCTCCATGCAACCCGCCCCCCAAGCACAGCTGCCCCTGGCTCATCAGCCACCTATCCATTCAAAGAGGGTGCCTTCGGGGAGCCCCAAAAGGAAAGAGAAGGGAAGCCCGCCCCCTTCCCCAGGCTCATCTCTTTTCCAAGGGGAAGGAGGGGCTTGCAGCGCTCTCTCTGTCATTTTGTCTGACACGTTGTGCTTTTATATACCAGGTGCCCACAACTCCTCCTGCTACAGGCATTTGGGTATTTGCTTCTCTGAATAGACTCCGAGTGCCCGAAAGGCCAGGACTGGGTCCTGATCACTTCCACATCCCTCACATCCTCTGGGCTGATGGTTGGCATGCCGTCGCTATTGAATGAAGAAACATTCACCGAATGGAATTGTCATGTCAGAGACTCCCTACATCGGTGTGGTGTGTTAGAATGTGTAATCTTTAAAACGAGTTGAGATGTAAGTCAGGTAGCCTACAGGCTTCGTTTAAATAACATCATTCGGTAGCTGTTAATACAATCAGTGTCCTGCAACCATCGCCCCAATCGATGTGAGCACTTCCTGTCATCCTTGAAAGCAGCCTTGGACCACCTGGCAGCCACTCCTCGCTGCCCCACTCCAGCTCCTGGCAAACACGAGTGGATTTTCTGTCCCTGTGGACTTGCCTGCCTGGCCATTGCATATACATGGCATCATCCTAGCTGTGCTCTTTCAGAGTTGGCTTCTCTGACTTAGCATAGCGTGTTCAAGGTTCCTCCACACTGCAGCACGGCATCAGCACTTCACTCCATTTATGGTCGGATAACATTCCACGGTGTGGACACCACATTTACCCGTCCACTCATCAGACAAGGGTGGCCTCTAGCTCTTGGCTACTGTGAACAAAGCTCCCATGAAGGCTGGCCACTGGGCTGCCCCCGGCGAAGATTTCCCCGAGAGAATGTGCGGCCCCTGTTACAGTGGCTGTCTACTACGGCTCATGAGTAAAGTGCACTGATGCCGGGGAACCTGTGGCTGAGGCGGTGAGCTTCGGCCTTACACGCTGTGGAGGGAACGACAGGGGCTCCGGCACCATAGACTGGGTCACACCACCTCGCAGTGATCTGGGTCTCTTTCTTCCGCAAACGTGCAAATCAGTATTGGGCATCTAGTGGGCCTTTTGCCAAAGGTTATCTCAGAATAAACCCCTCAGTGTCTTGAACATGAAAATTATTCCATTATTCTGCAACATCACAGGGAGTGGCCCAACCATGGGGGTGAAGGTGGGGGTGAGCCAAAAGTAGCTTCCAGGGTAAAGAGGCCTCAAACACAAAGTCGGCTTGATATTGGGAGTGGGCAATGGTAGGTTTACAGCTGTAACACAAATAATAACACAACAATAAACTGGGTTTCGAGTACTCACATGGGTAAACCTACGTTTGCCCCACCCTGTAGTCAGTCCTTGCCCCTTTTCCTAGAAAACAAAAATGTTGTAACTGATGTACTTTGAAAAGATCTGCATTTCCGTTTTTCTTTCATTTCAGTGAATTCAAGTCCATGGGTGGGTCGTTATCAAGAAGCTCCCAAGTGTTCAGGGTGGTGCTGAGTTCTCTCCCTCCCCACCCCTCCTAACAGAACAAAAGAGGAGGAAGAAGTCCCTGTGATGGGTGCAGGAAATCCTAGACAAGAAGGCAAGGTGGGGCAGATGACTTGGGGGCGTGGCTCCTGATGTGATCTCCGCCCAGCACACCTCGTAGTCATGCACCCCCTCACACTAGCATCTACTCAGTGCCTGTCAGGATCATGTGGGCGCTCCTCCAGCCATGCCTGGCACTCGACCCCCAATGCCACCTCCATGTGCGTGTGAGACAGACACACACACACACATATACACACGCATGCACACACATATACACACATACACACATGCACACGCCTTTGAGGCTCCCTTCAGCACTGGGGCCCAGATGAAACCATCCTCAGCCTCAGGGCCAGCCCAGGTTCCTGCCCTTCCTTGCCACGCCTGGGTCTTTGCTCCTTTGTTCCTGTGGTTGTCCCACTTCCTGTCACCCATTCCCTTTTTTGTTGAAGTTATTCAGGAGTGGTTTTCATTGCTTTCAAACAAAGAACCTGAGTGGGACATAGGTTGCTTTTAAGTCCATCAGAGCTGGAAAGGATTTGAGAGGTTGATGGAACGTCAGAGCCCAAACCAGGCAGAGGGAGGACAGAAGCATGGCAGCCCTGCTGTGCTGTCAGGTGAACAGAGATCTTAGTATCTCCTCCCAGTCGTCCCCTTCCCTCCCCGCTTCCCTGCAAGCTCCTCATGGGACATCCACACCCTGGGACTCACTGCTCTGGGTGGTCTGTGGGTGGAGTAGGTTCTGAACTTGGCACCATCTGCTCCCTCCCCCAGGGCATCATCTGGGCTAAACTTTTCATCCCCGAGTGGTTTCCCCCCACCAGTCAGCATGCTCTAGGCGGACGGTCCCCCTTACTCCTTGTTCAGAGAATGTTTCAAAGCTATTTTGAACAGAACCACTGAAAAGCCAACCTGTTGCCTGCAGCTCTCCTCTTCCTGTGTCTCTGCTCTTCTCCTCCAGGCTGTGACCTGGCTGCTCTTTGCTGGTGGGACTAGGCCTGCACTGTCCTTTAAAAAATCCTTACGAAATCTTCCCAACGTGCAAAAATGCAAAGAACTCTGCCGAACACCTGTGTGCTACCACTGAGCTCAAGGAAGAAAGCATTAGAAGTGCAGTTGGGGCGTCTGTGTAAGTGCCTGCTTACCGAGCCCAGCTCTAGCTCATGCATGTGGGGTGGGCCACAATTCTCAACATATCGAGAAAATTGCTAACAATCACTACCCCTATTGCTGTATTTTTCTGCCTCCAAAATGGGTCAAGGCAGGCCTGGGCATTGAGCGGGTGGAATTTTTGTTGTTGTTGTAAATCTTCACCCAAGGATATTTTTCCCATTGATTTTTAGAGAGAACAGAAGGAAGGGAGGAGAGAGGAAGGGAGGGAGAAGAAGAGAGAAACGTTAATGTGAGAGAGACACATCTATTGGTTGCTTCCTGCATGTGCTACAACTGGGGTCAGGGATCAAGTCTGCAAATGAGGCACGTGCCCTTGACCTGGAATCAAACCCGAGACCCTTCAGTTTGTGGGCCGACGCTCTAACCACTGAGAAAACCAGCTAGGGCTTGAGTTGAAATTTTGACCTCAGCCCTTCTCCTAATAACATACAGTCCAGGTGGGGATGTAGGTCAGGCCCGAATTATGACATATCACCCAGGCCCATGAACTTCCCCTCTGCCCAGACCTCCCGTAGGGCTACAGACCCAGCTTCTTCAGGTCATGCTGTCTCATCCCACTCTAGGATCCCCCTTCAAGCTGCATAGTGTATTCCTGGCCTTAGGCCCTCCCTCAATATTTGGAATCTATCAATATCTTCTATGATGTTGGAGCCCTAGGAGTGTATCGGATGCTATAGAGAATTTACAGTCCAACTACCCCGGAGGACACTGCAGTCCTGGCAGCCTGAGGGCCTGTTCCAGAGAAGCAGTGACTAGAGAACAATAACATATCCCCCTTTTGCAGATGAGGAAATGGAGGCTCAGAGAAGTCTGACCCTCCAGTGGGGGACCCAGGCAGGAGGGAGGAGAGGTATCAAACTTGCTGAGTGTGAGGTTCGGGCGCAGGAGGAAACTGAGTCAGAGAATCAGGAAGATTGAAGGAAGGGAATTTATTCTGCGCTCTCCAGGCGAAGTCCAGAGGCCCCGGGGAGGGGCCGCTGGAGTCGTGCGGAGGGGGAGTAGGGGGTGTTTTTTATACAGCTGTTCAGTGAGGGTGGGGGAGCATGAGTTGTGGGCGTTCCCGCCCAGGGGTCTTCAGGTTTCCAGGAAGGCTGTGAGAGTTCCCCCGCAGGGGTCTCACAGCCTCCAGGTCTGTCGCCACCTGTCTGGCAGCTGACCTGTTAGGATTTCCGGGGAAGGCCATATCCACAACACCATCTGTCTCGTGGGAGGCATGTAACAGCCTTGGACCCCCCTCCAGCCTAACACTGAGAGGATGGAATGTTGAGGCGGCATCTTCCCCAGACCTCCCACCGAAGGCTGATTCTCACGTCTGGCCAGACTGGTGCAAGCATTGTTTTGGCTGTTTTCTAGCCACTCGTGGGCATGCGTGTTGTTCAGTGAAGGGGCCCGGGGTGCCCTAACTCGGGATGTCCTCTGCGTTCCCCATCACCAGCCGCAGCCTCACGCTACCACGAGGGTATAATTTGGCAAGTAGACTTGTGATTTGGCTCGGCTGCATCATCTGTGGCTATGAAAGTTTGAGAGAATAAACAGCAATAACATTTACCAGAAACATCCATGGATGCTTGACATACATGATTATCTTACACAAGTGAGGTTCTTGACCCAGTCTGAGCATGTGGCTCAGCATCATCTGCAGCCGAACATCCTGCCACGTCAACACACAGATGGGCAGCAGCAGGCAGGAGGCGCCCGAGAGAGCGGGGGCCCCAGGCTGTCCCCCAGTCCTCGCCTCAGTGTGGCAGCTTAGTCCTGGCCTTTCGTATTGCCTGGTTTTACACTGAGGATTAGTTCTTCTTTGTCTTATAAATAGCCAAACACATGCCTGGGTTAGCTGTTAATCCCTGGGCTGGCTCTGAGATTTCAGAATCACGTCTAGCTCCGTCTGAGCTGATAGCACACACCACACAGCGACCCAAGTTAAAGAAACACAAAATGCGACGCACAAGTCCAGGTTTGAGGCTATGCCTGGCTCTGAGGCCCGATCACAGGACGGAATAGGCTGAGAACAGGCCTCAGGAAGCAACCATGGTACCGTCATCCCTAGTGCCCCCTCCGCCCACAGGCCCTCCCACAGGGAAGATGGCACCGTTCCCGGGTAATTCTGTTTTGCAATAAACTTCTCCCATTTGGTCAGGAGGTTTCAGGGCCCAGAGAGAGGGAGGGAAGGGGGCAGGGATCAAGAACAGGACTGGAGCACAGGAGGGTGGGCTATAATTTCTAAGAAATAAGAAAGGATGAAGATCGCAAAAAGAGTCCAGATGGTGTGGCTCAGTGGTTGAGTGGTGACCCAAGAACCAAGAGGTCACTGGTTTGATTCTGGGTCAGGGCACGTTCCCTGGGTTGTGAGCTACATCCCATGGTGGGAGGCATGCAGGAGGCAGCCGATCAATCAATGATGTTTCTCTCTCATCGATGTTTCCATCTCTCTCTCTCTCTCCCTTCCTCTCTTTCTAATAATCAATAAAAACACATTTTTTTAAAAAATTGCAAAGAGATCTATGCCACAAAATCACGAACAACTGGCAAACAGGCTGCCTCCTCAGTAAGTGAAAATGCACGGCTTCTTCTGTGTATCCAGTTCGAGACGAGCTTTAGAAAGAGGCCCTGCCCTTGCAAACTTGATGCGAATTATAAACAGTGAGCTGGACACACACAGTCCAGAGGCAGGGAGTCCAGAGTCAACCATAAACAAATGGGCCAAACAGCCACCCAAGCTTCTAAGTTAAGGGCACATTTATTTCACTCTCAAATTTCCGTTTTAGTTGGTTGAGCTCAGGATCACAATGTCTTGAGAAAAGCTCTCAGGTGTCAGTCCTGGCAGGGCCACTTCCAGAAGTAGGTGAGAAGCAGGAGAGATTTGCTCAACTAAAGGCCCTGGGAGATGGCACTGTTTGGGCCTTTTTTTTTTTTTTTTTTTTTTGGCTTCTAGCTCAGAGGCTGGTGCTTCTGCCCTAACGCCCATCTTGTGGGGTGAGGGGCAGGAGGGTCCCAAACACTCCCTCCCCACCAGGTTGGGGTCCCACTCCACTGGTGCTGTTGGCAGATTCGTTTGGTTTTCCTCTGGAGTCCAGGTCACAATAACTACCACTAATTGAACACCTACTGTGCACCACATATGGAATGCATATGACTATCCTGGGAGGAGATTGTGTTACACTCATTTTAGAGATGAAACTAAGGCTTTAGGAATATGACTCACTCAATGTCACATGGTTCGTAGAACAGGGGAGTAAGAATTTGCACCTACAGAGATTTAAAAATTATGTCCACAAATTCTTTCTAAAGGCGGGACCAACTTCTCGGCCCCTTCAGTGTGGTTGCACTTGGTTGCCGGCTTCTAGAGAATGTAATGCCTGTGACACTGGAGGTTAGGACAGCAAAGGAGCTGTGGCTTCCTCCTTGCTTCCTCTTAGATCATTAGCTCAGGGGAAGCGGGATGTCACACTGTAAGGCAGCCCTATTGAGAGGCCCAGGTGGCATGTGACCAACCGAACGAGCCATTCTGGAAGCAGATCTGCCAGCCCCAGTTGAGCCTTCAAATGATGGCCGCCCTGGGCAGCATCTTCACCTTGACTGCAATCCACGCAAGACTTTGATCTGAGCAGGCACCATCTAGCTAAACTGCCCCTGATTCTTAACGCATAGGAACTGTGAAATAATAAATGGCTGTTGCTTTAAACTGCTAAGTTTTGGGGTGATTTGTTATGCAGCAATAAGTAACTAACACAGCACCCAGGCCTGTGCTCATCCCAATGGCTGCTGCCTTCAAAATAATGAAATTAGGTGACTTTCTTTTTGGAAGACTAAGAGGAGTTGGCCTTGGATGGAAGGTGGGGGAGTTTAAGAGGATAAAGATGAGGGATAACCACGAAGGTAACGGCAGGAGAGTAATGTCTAAGGCAGGTCTGAGTCCCAGAAGATTGGGTGAGTGGCAGCCAAGGAGACCTAGAGCCAGCTGCCAAGGGCTGAGGCGATGAAGACCCAAGCATCCCCTCCCTTCTGATCACTCATGGGCTGGTTTCCCCCAGAGTCCCCAGGTCACAGGGCAGGAGAGATTGCTGAGTGGGCAGTGAGGGGCAAGACCTTCAGAGGACTCTGCACAGAGATGGTGTCTGCCCCTTCCAAGGCCCTGCTGAGGGCAGGCTCCTGCAGATGGGGGACAATGGAAAAGTGTGTCCTGCTACCCACACAGGTTCAGCTCCAGCAAGTAGATTTGAGCCATTCTTCCAAGACACAAAATTACCAATACTGTTGTGTTTCTTTCATAATCTTCATTCCAAAAACATACTGTAAACTCCTGCCCTCCATAAACTTTCTACACACAAATTCAAATCCGATTTCAAGTCTTTGAAAGCTGACAGGTTTATTCTTAAAGCTTGAACAAATGCATCTTCACACAGAGAGAAGCTGATAAAAAGTAAACCGTCCCTGCTTTGTTAAAAAAACAACAACTCAGCCATAAAACTTTCTGGCCAAACTCCTGAAGCAAGAAAACATCACATTTCTACACCACAGCCATTTTTTGGGTACGTGTGTGTTTCCCAGTCCATACGACTCATTCAGACTTGCAAGGACAAAGAGAAAACTAAGACCACAAAGGAAAAAAGAGAAACATGCCTCTCATACGTGTTGAAGACAAGTAGCTGTGAAAACACTCAATCAGCCCTGACCAGTTTGGCTCAGTGGATAGAGCGTCGGCCTGTGGACTGAAAGGTCCCAGGTTCGATTCTGGTCAAGGGCATGTACCTTGGTTGCGGGCACATCCCCAGTAGGAGGTGTGCAGGAGGCAGCTGATCGATGTTTCTCTCTCATCAATGTTTCTAACTGTCCCTCTCCCTTCCTCTCTGTAAAAAAATCAATAAAATATATTTTATTTTATTTTATTTTATTTTTTTAATTTATCTTTATTGTTCAGATTATTACAGTTGTTCCTCTTTTTTCCCCCATAGCTCCCCTCCTCCCAATTCCCACCCCAACCTCTGACCTTGCCCCCCCCATTGTCCTCATCCATAGGTGTACAATTATTGTCCAGTCTCTTCACGCATCCCCAACACCCTTAACCCTCGAAAATTGTCAGTCCACTCCCT